>QFEU01001112.1:0-51509 GCA_003316345.1 Tricholoma terreum | reverse complement strand
GACTGATTGATAACCATATTGTCGATAAGAATCGTTCGATTCTTATCGCTTTCTGCTTACCGATCCGTTTGGATCGGCGCGAGAACAGGACCTGAAGAGCCTTATAAAGGCGAAATGGGATGGCTGGGATTTCCCCAAGCCCATTGTCCTCTTCGCCCACCTCTCTGTGGTTGTAGATACTACCTACCCTAACCCTAAGAGAATTTCGCAGGGTTCTTGAAGACCTTGTTCACCCTCTTGTCGAGGACGAAATCGGAAAAACACTTTTAAGGCATCTTGGACTTTGTATTTGAACGAGGGGAATTCGTGGTCTTCGCTGAGCTCATTTTCGAGCTTGGCGATGGAGCCGGCGGTTTCGTGGTAGGGAATAGGATTCCATGCAGAAGACAAGGCAGCGGAAGTTGGAGGGGGAGACAGGGACAGAGTGGTGCCGGCAGTCCTGCGTGGATTGGGAGCAGAGGGGTAGCCGTGGACGCAAGTGGGGTGGAAAATGGTTACTTGGTGTTCGACAAGACATAGCAAATGTCTCGTCAGCTCACAAAAACCCCTCACTGGGAGGGGAAGACGGGGGCAGAGTGGTGCTGGCAGTCCTGGATGGAGTGGGAGCGGAGGGGTAGCCGTCGACGCGAGTGGGGTGGAAAACGGTTACTTGGAGTTCGACGAGACGTCGCAAACGTCTCGTTGGCTGGAAAACCTCCTTATTTGGATGGGGAGATGGGGGAATAGTGGTGCTGGCAGTCTTAGAGCAAGTGACAGGGGAGGGGTAACCACCGGCGGTGGTGGGGCAAACGTCGACACAAGCAGGGTGGCGAATGGAGGCTCGAGGCTCGACGAGACGTTCGAAACGTCTCGTCGATTGCAAACCCCTCATCGAGAGGGCAAGACGGGGGTAGTGGCACCAGTTGCCTTGCATCGACTAGTTGTTGAGTAGAGATTGTCGACATCGCATTGCTGTGACAAGCAACAGGCAAGGGAAACAAAACAAGAAAACAAAAAAAAAACAAGAGAAACAAGACCCAAAGAAGACTAAGGGGAAAAAAAGGTCAGTAGAGAGGGCAAGTGCAACATTAGACTGCTTCACCCTCGATTTGCGTTGTGGTAGATAGTACTTACTGATCCCTGAGCTCTCCCCACCCTGCCACCCACCAATGCACTTCTTATGCCGCTCACTGCCCTAGAATGCGCTTCGAGCCGGTTTGGCTTGCTCTTGTTGCCACAGGAGTCGTTGGATTGTAGGGAGGAAGATGTCGACTACCGAGAGCTTTGTCACTATCGAGACTATCGAGCTCCCACGCTATGAGCCAATTAGTCTCGATTGTCTACAAACACAAATACCGAGCCCGTGAAACCCTAAAGTGGATGCCTCATGTGACCTATGACACATCGGGCATGTACAGCCACACGTGAGCACACACAACAATGACCCATCTCACCACCCATCCCAGTGCTAAGAGCAATCGCCAATCCCGCAGTGGCGAGGTACTAAATACTTGTCCGGTGTCCTACACCTCCGACTCAGATGTAGAGAACAAGGACCCTGAAAGGCCTGGTACACCTACTGTCCTTCGCACATCTGGCATCCGCCTGCCTCACGATCAGTCACCCAAGGACCTAGGCGATCTTGAAGAGCTTCTTGACGTCGATTTACGGAGCTCAGATGCGTATATTGACAATGTGACCGACCTTCTCACTGAGCATCAGGGCATCCTTCCAGATCCCAAGCTACCGTTTCTCCCTTCCCGAGCTCTTCTCTATAGATTATCACTCTACAATAAGTCTGAGGAACGGTGGAAGCTTCCTGATTGCTCTCTCTCGCACAGAGGAAAGACACAAAGTGAGGAGCAATTGGCAGTATTTTTCAACCAGATCTGTTGCGATATTGAGGAGATCACGGGAGAGAAGGCCATCAGAACCTGGAATTCCAGCTTCTGCAGCACAGTGCTCGAGGGATCCCCAATTTCCCGGAAACCCGACATCATACTCGTCGATGTCGACAAGCGGAGCCCCATTGCGTGGTCTTCCGTTCGAGCTATCACAGAAGTAACTACCCAAGAATATGAAACAAAGAAAATCGCTGCCACTGTCACAGATAAAACGTACATTATCCTGACAACACAGCCTGATCGCGTCTTTGTTCCAATCCTCAGTTTCTGGGGCAATTTTCGTTTTCGTCTTACAGTCACAGACCGTCAAGGGCAATTACGCTCACAAATCTTCAATATCGGGGACCCCTGGCGTATTCATGATTCCCTCATATTCCTGCGACTCATCATCGGTCTTTGCTTTGCAGACAAGCCTGTAGTGGGTTATGACCCGACCATGCGGACAGATGATAAAAATAAGGTGCAATTTATCTCCTGCGATGATAAGGAGTTCAAAGTCATCAATGTCCTCTTCGAGACACAGTCCCTCGTTGGACGCGCTACGCGCGTGTGGGAGGTTCAACATGAAGGGAAGAGATATATCCTTAAAGATGCATGGGTTGAAGTTTCACGTCCTGTGCCCGAATACGAGTCCCTAGCACAGCTTAAAGGGATGCGGGGTGTTCCCGAGTTGTTCTGTGGAGCCGACGTCTGTGTCAATGGCGTCATTCTCTCGACAGGTCTCATCCGCCATGATCTTTGGGGGGATAAGAATAGAGCTCGGGTTCGACGAAGGACCGTTTCATCTACTGTTGGTTCCCACATCGCGAGTTTCCGCTCGAAACGAGAGTTGATTTCAGCTTTCAAAGATATTACCATGAGTATGTAACAGCTCTCTCTCTCTCTTCCTGATTCGCGCTCAACGTTCTTAATCATCAGCACTTCAGGAACTGTCGGACAAGAAGGACTTGGTCCATCGGGATGTCAGCTACAACAACATTCTTCTGCAGGAGTCCGATGACAGCAATCCACAGGCTTTACGTGGTGGATTATTGATTGACTTCGAATATGCCACAAGCCGTAGCCACTCTCGTGCCCTGGCGCCTGGCTCGCGCACAGTTCGTACTCTGCTCCCCTGCCATTTGTAATTCTCATCAGTCTCGTAGGGAACAGCACCATTTATGGCAATTGAACTCCTTATGAAGAGAACGAAGATTCGTCATGCTCCTCATCACGATCTCGAGTCTCTATTTTTTGTTTTGATCTATCTCTGCACCAACTTGAATGGCCCGGGCACCGTTCGCAGCAAGGCCAATTTATTGGACCATAGCACTATTCCTCTGTCGACATGGTTCAAGGCGTCGTCCAGTCTTCATCAGATTGGAATAAACAAAGCTGGTGCCTTTTGCGCATTCGAAGAGAACATTCTGAGATGTTTCTCCCCCTATTTCGAGGACCTCAAACCATGCATCTTAAAGATTTTTCAGGCAATGTACCCTACGTCAGGATCCTATGCTTCGAATGTCTCGCATGATACAATAATCCAGATTTTCACCGAAACATTGAATACCTTGCCTCATGAGGCCGCTGTGCCAAATACCTTTTCCCCACTTTTAGTCGACTCTCCACCAGAGATGCGAAAACATTCTCTTGGTATCCACGACAATGGTTACGGCGTCAGGAAGCAGAAAAAACAAAAATCTACAAGTGGGGATCCTGGGGTTGGAAGTTCGTCCGAACCCTTGAATATCCAATGGGCAGTAGTTTCTGGTGACATTGCTTCGACATCTAGTGGTGGCTGCGGTCGTCGTGGCCATGCTAGGACTTCTGGAGGCTCTCGTGGTGTCGGAGGATCTCATAAGTCGGTCTCCCATTCGTCTTAATCTCACTATGTGCTCGACCGACCATCGATACTGTTTTATAGCCTCTACCGATCGGTCTATGGATGTATGTACTAGCTGTATACCACGATATATGCTACTATTACTTAGATGTATTTTGTTTTATTTACAATACCGTTGTGTTTCTATACCTTTGACTAGGGACCGCGAAGTATGCATCCGGACCATACCCCATATTATGAGTCTAATATCGGGCGACTCAGATCTCCCTCTCCTAGGCTGGTGGATTCATATTACCCTGAGGTGGAGGATAGTGCCATATCTTCGGAGAGTAGTTCAAGGTTGTCATCACCTCATTCATGGGACTTCCTCCAGGTGATAAGTTGGCTCTTCTCTGTAGCGAGCTCTACTCACTACTTTCCAGAATCGGACTTCATCTTAACCTAGATTGCACCTTGTAAGGTTTTGTCAGTACTATTTAATACAAGCTGCATAGGTCAAAAATCCTTCATTGTCAGTTTCTCCTGCAATAGCGGACGTCACCACCAATCCAGTAATAGACACCCAGGCACCCACTGTAGTTTTCCATGTGATACCCACACAACACGGAAACCGCAACAACAGACCAAATGGTGATCCCGGCAGCAACAATGACAGCGATGGACCAGACGGTAACGACGACAGCAATGGACCAGATGGTAACAACGACAGCAATGGACCAGACAGTGACGACGACGGCGATGGACCAGACAGCGATGATGATGGTGTTGGACCAGACGGCGACTATGACAGCGGTGGACCAGACGGAGGCTATGACAAGACAGCTCCACGATGGAGATAAGCCACGTAGCAACAACCCTGGTGGTAAACGAGACCCCAGTGGCAACAGTGCAAATAGCATCAATGATGAGTCAACCAGCAGTTAGTACCGACCCAGATTCACTGACCCCACTGTTCAATAATCCTCCCTCTATCTTAGATCCGAGCGCACATATTTACCCCGACCCAACTCCTGATGTGCATCTACCTCTGAACTTGAGACCAGAAAACCCTAATACATACCTCATCGAGGACGCAGTAACCAGCCCTACAAGCAAGCCCGCAGCCAATTCGCTCACTTTGCCACCTTCGAGAACTGTAGCACAGATAATCCCGGCTCCCGTTGCTGGTCCTGCTAGCACCAGTGGGGGCAAAGTAGGGACAGTGAAAAGACTGGGATAATGCGACCAAATCCCTATTCAACTATAGCCCGGTAAGTGATCTAGTTACAGATTCCAACCTTATTGGCTATCATGCTAACGTCGCTCGTTTGATACCCAGAAACCTATGTGCTCTACATTGGAAAGAACGTAACCCTCATGGTTCAACAACAGATTTCAAGCACCATTATGACAATCTCTCTGCAGAACAGAAGAAGGTTTGCATGCATATGTATGTTCTACAGTATACTGATACTCATTCGCAAATTGCAGCACTGGAAAGGTTGCGAAGCCTCCGCAGTAAGCTGTCCATATCTGAGGGATACAATAGTAATACTAACACGTTTCTCTGATCGCAGAAAGCTGGTACTACTGTGCATCTTGGAGTTCTGGGGGCGTCTGTCTAATACCCTACTATGCCTGGAATGTTCACAATGGAGCGGTTTGTGTTTCGGCGTGTGGGGAAGGGTGAGAAGGAGCTGGTTCGCGTCAAGCATCATTAATATGCATTTTTATCTGATTGATATGATACGATCGAAATATAATGTTGCGATTCGCCTCCAGAGACTGATTAATATTGATTGGTATAGAGCGAAATTGCTCTGTCACAGTTGTCTCACTTTTAAATAGATTACAGCCTATCTATATCAATTTAAAAATATCTGGGCCCAAGGGAAACGTGAAAATGTGAAGTTATATTCAAAGCTTATGAGAAGTGTCTGATTCCTTGATGTCCACCAAGTCATGGCCACTTACATATATTTACATCAGTTTACTAGTTTTCTTCTGTTCTCACTCGATCTCGTGAGAGACTTTTGTCTGGGCCCAATGAATTGGGTTGATAATGATAATGTACATAATTGAGCAGTTGACAATACATGCGGCGCAGAAGCAGAACATTCACAGACCTTAAAGAGGCACGAAAAGAAACAAAGTGAGTGCTATATAAATCTTGCTTTCTCAGCACATTCAAGTCCGGTCAGATCCGGTTTTGACTCTGAATAAATACCGGAATCCAGTCCTCCTCGGGTGAGTAATGCGCATGTTGAGAACGCGGGTTCTTTCTTGATCAAAGCATAACCTGGTGCACAGTCCTTAAAATCATCGTGATGATCGTATCCATTCTCCAGTGAAGCAAATAGCTTCTCAAAATCGACACACCAATCGTGAATGATCTTTCACCAGAAAGCACTAGTTAACGAATCAGATACAAGAACCACCTGAGCTGTGGCAACAAGAGCATCCTGAACTGATTGGGGGCTGTAGACGTTGAGAAGTTGAGTCTCGTCCAAGTCCTCGTCAGATTGAGAGGGCCTCGGACAGCAGAGGTAAGGATCGTTTCCAAGAACAGACACTGGAATCAATCCTTTGGGTTTGGCAAGACCAAGCGGAGTGGCTAACCCATCGAATGGGGGACTTTTAGGAAATCAGCCAGATGAACTACCTCGAATAAGCATCAGGGCAATGCTGATCCATGCGCCACTTGGCTTGGTTGGTATAGCCTCGTCTCCCTTGAGGAAGGACCCACATCCTGGAAAGCTTGAATAAAGTTGCCCCTGACCCCCCCCAGAAGTGTTCCTGCAGCCACTTGGTTACGATGTTGATGACAGGCTGCGGCCCGGGTATGAACCGAATGCATATCGGCCATAACCTCCGCAATTGAAGCAACAGGTGCAGGAGGTTGATCAACAGGTGCAGGAGGTTGATCAACATGTGACAGAGGTGACCAACACATGGCGAAGGAAACGAGCTAAAAACCCATGAAAAGTGCGAACCACTCGAGGAAGCCTATCAACAAGCAGGTTAACAGATCAATCATTAGTCATGACAGCAGCAAAGCTACTTGCTGTAAGGATGCAACTAACATGAGAAGCTGGCACTAATAGTTCTTGGTTGGATCGTGAAAAGGACATGAGAGCTGGCGACACCGAGTGAAAATCTGACAATGTAAAATTATATATAAAAATAAAAAATAAAAATAAAACTCAGAAAATGTAGGAAGTCCTCAAGAGGACTATGCTCGATTCAATTAGTTATTTTGAAAAGTGAGATAAGATCAAGGGTAGCAATATGCACTGACATGTGCCGCTCTCAGAAAAGATGGGACTCTGAGGCTGTCCGTGAAGAAGCATCGGCTAGAACTCTAGCACCAGGTCACAAACAGCATGAGGGCAGATAGGAGCAGGGCTTGGCACAGATAGAAGAGCTAGATCTGGTGATGAGTGGCCCAAAGCCTAAGAAAATGCCTCCTTACCCCCCTGAAACCCACCTTCACTGTGAGTGATCTCACTCACTTGTTTAGAGCAAGACAGGTCGTTGACAGTGTGGAAGGATTGTGTCCAAGAGTCATGAGTGAGTAAAGAAGGTCATGTGGTCACTCACCCATAAAACAATTGCTAAGGGTAATGTTTTGCCCCAGCAAAACCAGACAGGCAACCAAGCATACCCATGGCCACCTTGACATGGTGCTACCTGTATGCATGACATACCTTAATGACAATAGAGCAGATGAGGATAACATGCCGCAGTGAACAAGGTACTGGTAGCACTGAAAAATGCCGCCCGAGGATAACATCGACGTGCACCTTGTTCTGGACTGGGCTAACAAGTACCAAGCACTAGAGACACTGAAAAGTGCCCCCCGAGGACAGGTTAACTGCCGACGTGCGCTTGGAGAGTGAGAGGGAAGAAGAAGGAAGGGTGGGAAAATAATGATTGAACAGTTGGGGTTTTATACTGTCGGGGTACAAAGTACTACAAACAAAGAATTCCCTTATCCTTCGCTTGTATTCCACGTTCCAAGAGACCACCTACAAGCAGATTGCATTATATCAAAGGGAACGCTCACTCTGGCAACTCCTTTCCTAGGGACTATAGGTTGTAGTGGCAGTATTGATATTCCTATATCCGGAAGCCCGTGCAAGCCTCGCATCTGTGCAGCTACCTTTTCCATCGGATTGCCATTTCTGATAACTCCATAATCATGGTGAACCTAATCATCATTATATCTTTTGGCTCCCAGTTAGGGAAATCCTCCCCAAAAACCAGGAATTTTGCCATTTGTGTGGCATACACCCCGCAATCGTAAGTCCCTGTCTGTTGTGGGACTTCACACCTGCTCATTGTCCAACTTTTCCTGTGTTTGAAGTCTACCACTTCTGAGAACATCTGGGGTTGCTTCAGTGCTCTGAATCAGGTTGGGGGAGTTGCTAGAAATACACAGACCTTTGCTTTAGCAACGAATGTTGAATAGCTTGTGGATGAGGCCAAGCTGTCCATGCAAATGAAAGCCTTCTCTTTTGGGACAATTTTGACAATGACCCAGTGGTTCTTATTCATGTGAACAGCGCAAATAACATAGTCCCAAGTAGACAGGGCTTGACATGCAGTGTGCTCATTTTCAGTTTGTTTTAGCTAGAGTACATGCAATCAGAATATATTAACATGGTGCAAAAGGAAGTACAAACCTTGTTAAAAAGTATATTTCTCCTTCGGGCAAACTCAGCTTCACGCTCCTGGTGCGATTTTGTAGATGTGACAATATCGGTGAGTTGCATCCAGATCCAGGAGGGGACAACCGCGATATTGCCCTTGGTAACTGATTGTAAAAGCCCAATGTAGACATTTATGATTTCATCGTTTAGCCACTTTGTTGGACGAAGCCTCAAAAGATCGCCGTGGCGAATGCGCCCTTCCCGAGACCTGTCATATTCTTCATTTTCCAAGTGAAGTTCCCACCTTTTGTCAGCCTTTTCTGCGTCAGAAAGAAATATCCCAAGCATATGCTCTTCTAACACATTCCCTGGAACTTGTCTGATCACAGAGATGTCTGTGTTGATGACTTTCTGTTCCCAAGAACGCCCTTGGATGAAGCGAGAAAATGGTTCCTGATGCATTGATCCAGCTATAAGCGGCAAGAGATGATCCTTGACATTTTTTAGCTTCAGAGCGTCAAACACAACTTGGAACACTAGGATATTATCGAAGGAAGTCAATAGAAACTAGATTTGTCCTGACCTTGATGGTTGGTTAAATCTGGGTGGTTGGCCTTTGCAAATGATAAACGACCATGTTCATCATGACCATATAGCCACACCGTTCGCTGAATCCAGGGATGCAACACTTGAGGTGTATTTAAAGCATTCTTGGTCCTCCCATGTTCGTGAAGCAGATCCTTCTCAACAAGGGATCGTAGTCGAGCATGATAATTCTGGAGCTTCGACCTGTGCTTTATTTTGAGTAGACCACTGGAATTGCCACTCCAATACGCTTCGTGAAGGTCGATCAATGCGCAATCCAGAAAGGCGCGAGGGGAAAGCGTGATTGTAGTGGGGTTTGGTGATCGGAGGATGAAAAGGGTGCTCTGCCTGCTATTAAACAGCCAGAGGGATGTTGTGTGTTCTTCAGGATCCATAGAGGTACTGTTGTTCCATAGTTGAAGCTCTTTTTCTATCATGGTTATTACCAAAAGTATTTGAATGTAGTTAGGTGAGAATTCTCAAGCCGCACCAAACAACATTAAATAGCCAAAGTTATGTGACGAGGAACGAATCATAATGACTAGTGTCAAGCCCAGGGCGATCAGTGATGTGCGCGACTCGCGCACATCACGTTTAGCCGCGGCTTGGTTTCCTAAGATAGGTTGCAGCTACTAAAGGAGAGGCGCCGAAAAGTTAGTGGCAGGTAGCGGTTTCGGATGTGCGAAGGTTCTCGTTGCCTTCGATATCTCTGTGTTGTAAGCTAACCAGTGGGAGTAAATGGCGCACATCGCATGCCAGCCCATTGCCCCAGTCAGAGGTCGCAACTCATGACCCATCGGAAGGAAAGTTGCCAATTGATTAAGCTGTGATCTGGGTGATGGAACCTCACCATAGGCAATTGCCACATTGCCGTATCCGGACGGACACAGCATTTGTTCGTTTCCTGGCAAAGCTAGATTTACAGCGGATATCATGTCGGCCCCTTCACAACTACCTCAATTTAGTTGTTGTTTGGTTCTAACCGAGGCGGAACTCTACATGCCGATGAGCCGAATGTGGTCGCTAGCTTCCTAGTTGTGGGGGCCTCGGCCACAGGATTCCATCACTGATAGAACTAAATAAACAACTAAAGAGAGCTGTCGCAGGGGCCCATCCAATGATATCGGCTGTAATTTTGATCCTTAGCAGCTACCTAGCCTGAATATCAGACGCCCAAACTTTTACCAAGTACTTAGTAGGACATGCGGGTTCCACAGTGTGATTACAAATGTAAACCCTAAGGAATATTAGGGTTGTTCACAGTAGAGATTTGTCGGCCATTGTAGGCGTATATTTTTTGATCACTCCCATTATTTGGCAAAGAAATTGACATAATGGACTGAAAAATATAATGAAAAATGTTGTGAAAAATGTTGTGAAAAATGTTGTGAAAAATGTTTACTATGAAACCCCCGGAAAGCAAATCGAACAAAAATGAAGCAAGAATGCATTTTACCTGGTCTCTGGCTGCACTCCTCACATTCAAACTCCCTATCAATGGACTTCCTGAAATTTGATTGTAAGTTCATCACCAAAATGGGCCTGCTCTTGGCAAGCTTAAGTCTTTTGAAACTGATTGAGGCTCGAACAATGTATGACACAACAATAAATATATTTTTCATACTATCTACCTACTTACCGCAATTAATTACCACGAAAGAGAAATGAGCCCCACCCTCAGCAACCTCAGGTGTAGAAGGGGTGCTTGGGGCAAAACCCCCCTACGCAATGCACGAGGGGCAAGGGTGCTGGCCATTGTCTCGCCGTCTGGGGTTGGTATCTGTACCATTCGTTGTCGTCATGTAGGGGGGTATGGCTGTTAGCACCCAGTCCACCCTGCGAGCCAGTGCTCGCAGCAGTGGGGGATGTGTGCTGGAGGTCTCCTCAGACCTCCTTAGGTGTCGTTGTAACCGTTCCACCCGCGATCCTGCCCACGAGCAGTTGCTCCTGAGGCTGGGGACGGGTAGTGCGTCATCAGTCACTGTTGTTGGGGGTTCTATTGTCCCCCATCGTTCCGCAGCTGTGGAGGGGTGTAGTTGTCATCCCAACCGTGATCCACCCCACGAGCAGTTGCTCGTAAGGCTGGGGGTAAGGTATGTGTTGTCTGTCGCTGTTGTGCTGGCGTCCCCGGTTGTTCCCACATTTGTGAAGGGGGATAAGGAGACCCATGATCCACCCCACAAGCAGTTGCTCGTGAGGCTGGGATGGGTGGTGTGGTCGTTGGGCTGCCATCATATAGTGGGAATCTCAATCCACCCTACGAGCAGTTGCTGGTAGGGCTAGGAGCTGGGTCGATGTTTCGCGCTGGGGGTGGGCGCGGTGTATTAGTGATGTGGCACCGAGAGGGGGGCTTGCTGATGCTGACCTGCCAGGTGTCCCCCTCCAGGGGTGTCCCAGCGCCCTCCCTGATCTCTTAAGCCTGACCGAGACCCTCACATCCCGTTTGGATAGGGGAGGAGCGGTGGGTGTGGGTGTGGGTTGTACCATGTCGGCGCCTGTCGTTACCAGTAGTATAGATCCTAAAAATGAAAAATTACAATTACTTAGCTTATCAAAAGATGAAACGAAGAAAAAGACATACCCTACAGCCCAAACGACGTCATTTGGGTTCGTGTTGCGTCCGATATGGATTGTCTGCAGCCGCTCACGGCTCTTGCAGGCGTAGTAGTGGGCGTGAGCGTGGTGAGGGTGGGTGATGATGTGGTTGTGGTGGTGGTATGGAGTGGCGGCATCAGAGCGGCCTTTGAAAGAACAACAATGGTGACGTGAAAATGAAAATTGAAAAGGAGCATTTTTGCAAAATGGGTACCGTCATTTTTCAACAATGCTCATTTTACCACTCATTTTCATGTTGATTCTGGGTATCGTTTTGAAAAAGGGGATAAAGGATGAAAACAGAAAATGAACCAAAAATGAGCGAAAAATGTCTACTTTGAACAGACCTATTCTTTGGTTAGATTGCTTACCAATGCTATAGCAACCCTCGCTTAAAAAACATTTGGAATTGGGCGATCCTCATCTGCTCATATTTAAGTTGTATACTTTGGTTATGATGGAGCAATAAGCTTACGTCAGTTTACATGTGAATATACAACTATCACCAGAAGCGAGAAAATCAGCTGCAGAGTTGCAACAAAAAACATCGTCCGATGCAAGCACTATAGCCCCAATGAAGTCAGATTTTGTCATGTCACGAGAGCAGAAGGCTCTCCGCTGTCCCACCTTGAGTGGATTCCCACGGGTCTAGCAGCCAACACCGGTCACGTGTCGGCGCCCATATTTGTCACGTCATGGATCATTATGATCATATATTTCAGGCCCCCAGGCAAAAGTTGGTCCAACCAGAGAGAGTTAGATTGAGTCAGAACAAAAAAAACTGCTGTAGTGATGCAAATGTCTGTAAATAGCTATGACTCCATATATATCGAGGAACGACAAATACTTTTGATTAACGATCAATCAACCTCCAGGTGCACACACATTGCCCATTGGTCACATAGGCATATCTACTCAAATCTTTTTAGAAAGATATACATAGGGTTGAAATGACATTGTAACATTGTATTGAGCTTTAATTTTGCTCTATCCCAAATAATATCAATCAATACCAATCAAGGCAAACGATCAATCTCTCGAGGCAAAATGCATGACATATTGTATTGCCAGAACATATATATAGAGAACCCGTAGAAACACAGAAATTATGACGCTAACCTGCGGAGCCAGTTTGCAGCGCAATTGCAGCACTGTGACCTCCTCCGTTTCCAATCTACCCCAAATGTAATCTATTGGTCAGTCAGACACCCCAGGAGCAATGCGTGCAGCTTTCTGTGATCGAAAAAAAGTTAGAACTGTATCACACAGACATGGACAGCCCACCACGGAGAACTCACGATCCTTCCAGTGCTGGAATTTATGTGAGTCTTGATACTAAAAAACATACAAATGCATGCAGAACTTCTTCTGCTCTGAAGAGAGGGTACTTGAAATCAGTTGTGGACGCATGAGGGTCACGCTCTTTCAATCCAAAGCACATAGGTTTCTGGTTATCATTAGTCTATACCTAGGGCTTCTACAATACGATCGGTAGTCGAATGAGCATTTGGCCACATCATCCCAGCTTTTTCCCTGTCCAAGGTCCTACACTAGGCACTGTGAGGGTAGCGGGAGCATCAACAGGAGCTTAAGTAGCGTGGGCTTTGACAGGAGCCACAGTAGAAGCAGCATTGACAAGAGCTGCAGAAGTGGTAGTCAGATTATTAAAGCTTGAAACTGACGGAATTATCGGGTTTAGCAAAACTCTGGGTTTAGCGAACCCTGTGTCCCATCCCCAGAGTTCTCGGTGAGGGACATCTTAAAGTTTTCTCTGTTGACTGTGGTTGCCTCAACAGTAGTCCTGTTGGGGCAAATGGGCGAAGCAGGTGTAGGCATTCCGGGACAAGAGTAGATGGCTTTGAAGAGCTTCCCAATGCATTCTTTAAGATCTTCGAAATATGGCGTGAAAAAACTAACAATCAACAAGTCGAGTTCGCACACGGCATCAAGTTTGGCAGTCCCGAAGAGAGTTTGATGTCTTGAAACATGATCACCGAGGGATGCTGCTGAAACTGACGTAACTCCTCCTGGGTGGTTGGTGCAGATATAGATCAGAACAACAAAGAGGGACTGGAGATCGTGATGAGGAGCAGTCGTACCTTCATTCTCTTCACGAGAAGTTCGATTGCCATAAATGGTGTAGGTCCCTTTAAGATGGATTATGACAACTGGCTGAAGAATCCTTTTGATAATTCAGAACCTTGATTGTGGGTCATGTAAGGTTTACCAGCGCCGATGATAAGTAGGCGTCCTCCTGTGTAACCTTTCAGCTGACACTGCTGGCATGACTTATTGGTCCAATCCTATTCCTCTCATTCTCATGGAAAAGTTGGTTGTCCATTCATTCACCTAAACTTTACTAAATAAATGACTTCAACTGGCAGGAGATATCTTCCTCGACACGGTGTTGAAGCATTTGCGTTACCATAATGGGGATAGGTGCCCAGATTTGGTGATTACCAGAGATGATATCATTCAAGTTTGAAATAGTTTGGAGAGGTTATGAACTGCTGCAACAATCTTACTTTGGACACCAGTGCCTTCCCAAAGTATTCGTCGAGGCTCACTACTTTTATTAGTGTCGCACAAGTCTGGTAAAACTCTAATATGCGGTAGGCTTGGACATGCTGCATTCTCTCATTCCTGATAATGGTACCAGTATAAACATCATGTAGTAAGTGAAATATGAAAACCCGAGATCCTGAGAATGTAAATTGTTACAAGGCTTTACAAAGTTTGTACACTGACAATCTCATCACAAGCACCAGAGGGAGGACAATTGTGCACTATTGAGGATAACTCAAAGTCAATAACCCGGAGCTCACCCCTATTGGCTACAATATTTCGTAGGTCAAGGTCACCATGTTGCACACCTAGAAAGTGCATCTGTGTTATGATATGTGCCAATCTAGTGCTAAACATGGTTCAGAATGTAATCGTGTGCACTATATAGCACCACATACCGATTATCACATGTCAGAGATTTAACTGCATTACCACAGTCCTCCATCAGAAGCATGTACCCAGCATCATCCCCTACTCGATACAGTCCAAGACATCGTGGAATCAATGTTCCTTGCAAGGGGTGGAGGTGATGATAAATCATGTATTCATGCTCAAGGATTGGGTGGGAAGAACAATCCGTGTACTTGGCAACAACAGGCGTATTATTGAGTAGGCCCCTGAAAACACTGCTGTGCCGCCCATAATGGATCATTTCTCCTAAACAAAGTAGACCCTTTTCCCTTTCGCACAGGAGTTCATTAGCGGGGGTCATCTTCCATTTAGATGTCTTCCACATGACGGAGAATTCAGGGAGGGCAGGGCTGAGAAGGTAAGACCATGACTTCTTGGGGATGGCAAGAAGCCAGGGCCATGCATCTATGTAATTGGCAAGTCCAACAAAGTTCATCGAAGAAGGCAGGCCCACAATTGTAGTGTCGCTGTCACTACGATAACGCCTGGAACTGTGTAACCCAGTCGTGCCCATGTGATTGGAGGATGTTGCCATCAGGGTTGATGTAGGTGGGGATATGCTGGTGTCTCCGTGGATGCTATGGGGTTCGTCTAGTTGGTGATGGAACATGGCACAAGTCAGGAAGTACGACAGTGTGCTTAGCGCCTCCTCTCTATCACTTTCGGATTCTGATTGCACACTGTAGGCCTGACTAACCAGAAAACTTGTGTCATCCTTCATCCAGCACAAGAGAAAGTTTATCTCGTTGGCAAGTACGACATGTCTGATATTGTTGACCTTCATTTGCACCCAGACCTAGCCCACTTTTAGGCGCATGAATTTGTAATCAAACTTGCGCTTACCTGGAGGAGAATCTTCCGTGCTTTGCTGCACCACGTGTCCTCCTGGGGTAAGTTGTACACCGGATGACCTGCTGTGTCCCATTTTAAACAGATCTCTGTACTTCCGAGCCAAGGAGATAGAAGAGTGAGAATGTCGTCACTCTGGCCTGTTTCGCAGGCCCGTTGTGTCTTCACCTCCGCACCGGCAAAGGTCGTCCAGTTTTCTGCACTCCCATATTGGATGGATCTGTCTATCCGCCCGGTGGCCCCTGTGGAGGATGTATCGATAATACGGAAACACCCTCCATCGAAGGTGAATGGATGAGCACCCCCACTGCGGTGGGTTAGATGCCCCCAGAGACACATTGCAGCAGGAATTGCCCGCCGTAACACCAGGGGGACAAATAACGTTAAGGAGTCACCTTCACTATCGATAGTGGAGAGTTGTATCTGGTATCGTCCGATCATCACTGGATCCCACCACATGTTTATTGCCATGGGATCATTCGCAACCGGCGAATACTGCTGAAAAAACTGCTTTGCTTCCTCATACGAGCAGCCAGCAGCAATTTCTGTAATGTTGAATTCTTCCAAAAGCAAAGGTGTGCCGGAATAGGGTAAGTATGAGCGTTCTCCGAGTTGATGTGTTGACGTGGAGGTGGTGGTTCGGGTGGGAATGGTTAAGGGCGTCTGTCGAAACAGAGAAGAAAATGACATAGAATTGTCCTGGACCCAATTCCATGTGAGGGACATTTGATCAATGGGTGGAAAGTCAAGGTAGATTGCAAGCCAGCTCACACTGATCTGTGGTGGAGTAGGCCCAGGTGCCTACTAGCTATGGCGAGGCAACGCAATGGGATAGCAAGCTGTGTACATGTGACTGCCTACTGACTACATGATCACGTGACTACCCTGGAGTGGTGCCTGCCACCACTCCAGTGGCGCAATTCGCTTACATCAGATGTTTGTTCAAGCTGCCATTTGGAAGCATTGAAATGTGACCCCAAAGAGGTCATTTAATGTAAAGTAAAAAAAAGCCTGGAAATATCCAGGTCCCTAAAACCAGAACTCTCGTACAGCTCAAAGGGGGCTTCATCCGATAACAAACTCAGTGTTATATAAATAGAATTGAGCAAGCACGTAAGCACAACTAAACCGGAGGTTTCCGGGCTGTTTGACAAGTCCATTCGATTTCCATACTTAATGTTTATCTCCCTATGTCCATAGCTGATACTTTGTGAAATTGTGTATATCTATAGCTTGGCAAAAGACATATAAAGTACTGATACCAACACTTGTGGCAAGTGTGGGGTGCTGTGTGGTTGAATGCGAGTACTGAAATTTTCCAGTTAGAACCGGATCTTACCGGAGGGAATAAGAACGGGAAAAATCGAAGCATCCATTTTGACGAGATTTTAATTGGGAAATGAGACACTTCTCAGAATTTTCCACTTCGTTTGTTGAGGCTGGTACCTTTAAGTTGTGTTCAGCGTTTGCACCTCCTTTTGCACCATGTTACAGCCGTTTGCAGATTTGTTGGCAGTAAACAAATAG
Source organism: Tricholoma terreum (assembly GCA_003316345.1). Classification (NCBI taxonomy): domain Eukaryota; kingdom Fungi; phylum Basidiomycota; class Agaricomycetes; order Agaricales; family Tricholomataceae; genus Tricholoma; species Tricholoma terreum. The sequence continues at coordinate 34,641 of QFEU01001112.1, read as the reverse complement.
CGTGTTTATTCCAAAATAGTGGACTTAGCAAAATCATTGTGTCGTTTCATCACCATCACTCCAATGCCCTATCGCAAAATGAGTCGAGATCTCAAGTTTGTTTATTCTGATTGCATGCATCATAGCTTAAAAAAACTGGAAATGAGAACATTGTCCACTTGGAACTATGTTATTTGTGCTGTTCACATGAATGAGAATCATTGCGTCGTTGTCCAAATTGTCCCAAAATAAAAGGCTTTCATTTACCTGGTCAGCTTGGCCTTGTCCACATCCTATTCAACAATTGTGGCCAGAGCGAATGTTTGTCTGTCACTGGTAATCCTCACAACCTGATTCAGAGCACTGAAGCAACAACAGGTTTTCTTGGAAGCGGTAGACTTCAAATATGGGAAAATTTGGACGGTGAGCAGCCTTGAGCCTTGAAGTGCCACAACAGACAGGGACGTACAATTGTGGGGTGTATGCCTGAAAATGATGAAATTCCTGGCTTTTGGGGAGGATTTCCCCTCCCAGGAACGAAGGTGTGAAGATGATTATGGAGTTATCAGAAATAGCAACCTGATGGAAAGGTAGCTAGCTGCATAGAGGCGAGGCTTGCAGGAACTTCCAAATATTACAATCAGGTATAATTCCAAGGAAAGGAGTTTGATGAACAGATTACAATACATTATGCTTGGGACAAAAACATTGGGAGGTGGCGCACAAACTCTTGGCAAATATAATTTTGTTTCTGAATGAGTTGAGAGTTGTCACCTGTCCTGAACATTGCTGTGTCCCAAGTCCTTGATAACCCATTTACAAAGTAATGATACTTTGATTTATTCGTCATTACCCCAATATCCATGCGACAAAATAACCGCAGGTTGGACTTGACATTTCCACCTTGTTCTTCCTGTTTTATCAGGGCTTCGAGTGATTTCATGGCAAAATCTATCAGCTCCTGATTTCCTCGTTGTTGCTCAGCCAAAGGATAGCAGAGATCGGTGTGTTTTTTGTCCAACCTTTCATGGCAATGTCCACACTGCACCGCATGGTGTTCCCTGCAAAAGTCAGTTTTAACTCTCAGAATACTAAGTCCCCACTTACCTAAGTCCATCCAGGGGAGTCACAGTCAATACCAGATGAGAGCCAGTTGTCCCAGATTGCTGGTGAACAATGGAGACTGCTGTCTGATTGACAAAAAATATACACAATTCACCGAACATCAGAATTTGTGGCACATGAATTTTTTGAAATAATGGTGGTGTAACTTCAAGGCGTGATGGAGTCATGGAAGGATCTCCCCCAAGTGCTTGGACAAAGTACCTGGAGGTGGCGCCAAATCCCTGTTTCACTAAGAAACTATCTCCAGCAAGCAGCTTTCCTATCTCCTGGGTGTGATTGAAGTCCAGAACAACGGGGAAAGATGTCTTTGTGACATTGGCAGCGAGATGTGTGAGATTGGAAAGGAGAACCTGTTCATCTCCAAAGCAAGATATTTGCAGCGGGTCGGGCCAGATGGGAGTTTGTATGGCGATGTTTTTCAAACCCATCATAAATACGTCGATATTGGCTGTGTTGAGGCCATAGTCCACATTCCTAGGTTTTCATTATATCAAGATTTAGACCAACTGGATGATTTTTGAAATGCAGCTCACTCATAGTCATGGGTAAAGTCAATTTCACAGACAATGACATCGGCATTGAGCATTTCATTATGTTTTGGGTGCTTTGCATCCATCACCATGCCGAAGAAGGAATCCCAATTCACCCAGATGATGTCCCATCCATGTTCCCACATTGTCAGGGGGACGATAGACTGATTACCTTTCTGAGCTCTATAGTAGGCTACATTTTTGTTGACTTACATATTTGGGAGTAAAGGAATGATTGGGAGACCCAAGTAGGCTTTGCATATGCTGTGGATATAGGGTGTTCAAGAATGATGTAAGCAACCTGGGAACACTTACCCATCGAAATGGCTGTGTGGACATTGCAGGATGCCATCCCCTGGAAGGATGGACGACATAAATGGCCATCTGACTAGGCAACTTCTTTCGCTTGAGGCCAGGAGGTAGATGGTTTGTGGAAGGTAACAATTCACAGGAGACGAGCCTCTGTGTGGGACTAAAAGGAAGCTCAGGGCAGGTCTGCCTAGAGCAAATTCTAAGAGACTTTAAGAAATTTGTGATTCAGAAGGCTTTGCAAAACTTGAAAGGGGTGTGATTCACCGTTTGTACTAATGAAAGAGGTGGAATCATAGCCAAGAGATCTGGCCTATGAGCATAAGCTTGGGAAATGTGAGGAGCCCACTGTTCCCACTCCTCCATTGTAGGGTCTCTAGTGAAAACGCCATTGGGACCATGGGCAGGACATTGTGCTAAGCAATTTGGATGTTTTGCTGCACTCTTGGCGTGACGACGGCCAGAGGAGCCTTCCTTTTGAAATATCATACAATCTCCCAGTGGGTGTGGTCTCTTGGAACCCAAAATGCAGCCACATGTGTGATTACAGATTTCGAAACCTGTACGAGTCATGAGGAATAAGATGTGTTTGGCTTGTTGTGCTAAACAACACAATTGCCTTTCTTGGCCAAGTCACATGTGGTGCATGTGAGTCACATGCACCACAGTAAAAGTAAGCACCTGATCCAATGATACGACACCCGCCAGCATCACGTGCCAAGCTAAAACAGGCATTTAGATTAGTGAACGACTATCTCCACTAATACTACAAGACAGGCTTTCCAGGCTAGGAAAGTTCAGACAAAAAAAAGTGACACAAAACCAAAATGAGGGTTGGGCTAATGGTGACAAAGAGGTTTCTGGGGCGGGTAGTTTTGTGTCGGGTACAGATTATCGAGCCTTATTTCATATCAACACGTTTTGAGCTCATCCTGTCCCAGAATTGGAACCTAGTCATTCAGTTCCTGTTGGCTTGCCTAAAGGTGTTGCACACGAACACATCAGATGTATATGAACAGATTTGATAGGGCAAATATATTCTCCACCCATTGTATCCAACACCACCTCCCAAAATCTTGGACGATTCAAGAAGGCCGGGAGACACAAAATGCAAGGTATTCAGAATTTGCTGCATAAAATCTATGCATATACCTTTGAAGTGGCAATATACAACCGCTTTGGGCAACCCAAGGTGAACTGAATAACTAATTTCAAATTCCGCGACCCAAGTACCACTGGCAGATAGTGCAAGGATGAATTTTTGTTGCGAGTCAGATTTTAAATCGTTGATTGAATTTCCTAGTACTAAGTATCACAGCCGATATCATGTCGATAGACCCCTGCACGAAAGCTCTCTTTAGTTGTTTGGTTGGTTCTATCAGTGATGGGACCCGGTGCCGAGCCCTACGAAGTGAGCATCGACTTTGCCACCGCATTCGGCTCGTCGGCATGTAGAGTTCCGCCACTGATAGAACCAAATAGCATCTAAATAGAGGCCGTTGTGAAGGCCCCATCGACATGATATCAGCTGCAACTAAGTATAGACTTGTATTAGTCCAACCATGGTCATGTGACATAAGGAGCACATGGCGGGTTCCACCGAGCTGACCAAATTCTTCCCCACACAGACATGGGCTGACCATCATCCTTGATGATGATGCCCATCCTTCCATCCTTCCCTCCTCCCTATCTCACCATTATGCTGACCATCCCACTGACCATCTCCATGATCGACCACCACTGCTCTCGGGCCCCTGACTCAACAGCCCACCCTGTGGTGCAAATGTGGCATGTCAAACACATTTTACGTGTCGATGGATGTCACTCGCGTTCCCAGATGCCCAGAAGACTTCAAAACAAAGCAGATAAGTCCCCACATTATTAATTCCTATTCTATTAAGTAAAAACAATTTTCTTTCTTACTTTTGTAGGTTACAACCCCATGATGGCCCATTCCCCACCGGCCACACCTCCTTGTCTAACCAGGATGTAAAGACTCGAGAAACCAAGGGCAGCAGAGGCCACAGCGGGAGGGTGCTGAAAGGTTTGTGCGGCGGGGTACGGGCAGGCAACAGGATGAAAATAACAGGCACCACGACCACCGACTCGGACGACACACCTAGGGAGACATAGCACCCTGTTAAGACACTAATACGACCCCCTGCGCACTGAAGTGTTTCAGGTAGTATCTATAATCTCCCTCCTTCCTCCTTCACTAGTGCACATAGTACTGTAGTAGTTTGATTAGATGTGTTGTAGTCTTGTTAATTTAATAAATTGTATTTTGGGGTTTTAAATACATAACTATTTGAGTAGATATTTATGCCAACATAAGTGTTCTAAGTTACACAAGGTTTGCTTGAAGAAATATCTGGCTATAGCTGGGATTGAACCCATGACAGCAAAATACACCAAATTCATCCTTGCACTAACCGCCATTCATACCCAAGTGGGGTGGGATGTGCTCCAATGCGAAATAACACTGGATAATCCACATCTGACAAAAGAATATCAAATACCAAGCACCATATCCCAAATGCCATATAGCATCCTTTCATAAGCAATTTCTGGGGCGCCTTTCAGGATCCTACCAATCTGTATGTGGTCATGGATTTTGTTCCTGGAGGAGAACTCTTCACCCTACTACAGACATCAAATATGAATGTCACTGGTTTCATACATTTATTTCCTGAAATCATTTGCAATGTGGCCACATTGCAAAGGTTTCCTGACCCGTTGCAAAGTTCCATGCCGCTGAAGTCGCACTGGCTCTCAACCATCTACACAGCAAGAATATCATCTACCATGATCTTAAACCTGAGAACATTCTGATGGCCATGTCATGGTCTCAGACTTTTGCTTTGCCAAGTCATGTACCACAACCAGGTCACGGACATTGTGTGGGGCCCCAGATTAACTAGCTCCTGAGGTGCATACTCCACAACTGCGGAGTTCTGTCATATGCTCACTTCATAAACTAGATTATTGGTCAACGGCATTATTACAAGAGCTTGGACTGGTACGCACTTGGCGTCCATATCTTCGAAATGCTGTCAGGACTCCTGTCTTTCAACCAACCTGATACAAACCCTATGCTTCTCTACAAAAAGATTGCAGCGGACCAGCAGACAAGAAGTGGCCAGCAGCTTTCAACATGCTTGAGACGGATCTCATAGTCAAGCTGATGAAGAGGTGGTTCAACATCCACTTGTTAGAATGAATCAGTTATCCTTATTTTTTCACCAGCTCTGATATGTAGCTGCGTTGTACCACGAGTTGCCCGATTCAAGTTTGGATTATTCAAGCGAACTGGCATGAGATTTTTGGTTTGGCACCACATGACCTTCCAGGACCTACAAAATTTGTCTTTGTACCCGTGTAAACTGGTAACAACCTCATCTATTCCATCCGCGAATGGATGTACATTGTATGTCCTACTGTCTCCCTTCTTTTGCTACAGTATTACATCATATATTACTTAAATAGATGAAATACCAGGGTCTCTTCACCCAATATCAGATACCCACAAAGCCTAGTGTACAGAAACTTGTAGTTTCAAGCATGGGGCAAGGTCTGATATCACCTCTCAACTTAGTTACCTCACCAACCTCACCAGCACTCACAGTAAAGCTCAATATTCCAATTTTGGGCTACCTATGTTCTCACGGGTCTGACATTCAACAACTGTCACGTGCCTGTGGTATTGTCTGACGGTGTTTGATGGTGATGGCCATCATGCACCTTTGGCAAGGGGGGATTTGAGAGGTGAAAATATTGATATCATATTGATCAGATATTTCAGTTTCATAACCACATTTTATTGTGTACCAAATCTATTGTCTTATTTAGATTATTCTAATGAATTTGGGTGTGAGGCAAATCCCAGAAACATTTTTAGAATATGATTACTGTTCATAGCAGTCATGTGACCTATAACAGCCAATCGGATTACATTCCAATGAATATATTTGAGAGAGATATCTAAAAAATGTTGCTGGGAGTTGCCTCGCAACCAAAAAATTCATTAGAATAATGTAAATAAGACAATAGATTTAGTACACAATAAAATGCGATTATGAAACTGACAATATCAGATCAATATGATATCAATATTTTTGCTTCTCAAATCCCCCTTGCCAGAGGCGATGGGATCATACAAAGCCCACTTTGACATCTCTCATATAGCTCAGAGGTCTTTATCCTTGTAGTACCAGAGTATATTAAGAATTTTTTGCCAAGTTATTTAAACTTTTAATACGTGTTCAAACCAAGACAACCTCAACTTGCAATACAAGTGGCATGGGACATCCTTGATGTAACCTTAATTTAGGTCTCAGAACATTATCAGTTACGTCTCAGAATGTCATCTTATTTGTTCCCACCACCAAAGCTTCATCATTGAACATCAATCCTTGCATGAGCTTTCCTCCCAAGTCCTCGTGTGGGAATGCTTCCGAACCATTCAGAACCTCCTCCCAATATTGTTGAAATATTATCATGATGTATTTGAATTATCCGAGGTATTGGAATCTAGTGTTGCCAACTCGACATAATGCAATTTCTCAAAACCCACCCCAGAAGACCATGCAACTTTGCGAAGAAATATTCTAGAAATGAGGAGGAGGTTCTAAATGACCTAGAAGCATTACCCCCACCAGGACTTGGGAGTAAAGCTCATGCAAGGATTGATGTTCAATGATGGAGCTTTGGTGGTGGGAACAAATAAGATGACATTCTGAGATGTAACTGCTACTAACCATCAGACATCACCCTTGTCACACAAGAATAGGCTCTATTTAGATTGCCCACTGGGCCAGGGTGAGTGGCCTAGGTGGCTGGTGGGCATAGTTGCATGGTTATTTGTATTTGTTATTATTGTTCTCTTTTGATCGTTGAGTGGTGGTGTGAATCTTGGCTAAATTATTTTTGCCTTTTACCACTACCATTGACCTGTCATTTTTCCATACCTCCATTCTTGTGGTCCTGGTCAAATTTTCCCAGTATGAACAAGAAAAGAAAGGTGAGCCCATGGTTGATACACAGTCAGTACAAGAACACACTTGCAGGACATGTTGAACAGTATGCGCCCTTTTCATATACTGTCCTTGTCAAATTTGTACACATATTTCCTGAGGGTCCATACCAGGCGCCTCATGCCCATGGCCACCACATAGTGTTGAGCATTCATACTTGGCACCTTGTGGTCCAACTCCACTTTGGGCGTCCCATGCCTGTGGAGAAGGACAGGAAATAATGTACAAGTGCTAATCTCTTTTTGTCCTGGTTTCCCAATCATTATTTTAGCACTTTCTTGGAGAGTAGTATTGTCTAATGTCCATTTTTTGCATTTCAGGAACAATCGGTAGCTAGCGAGCTCAATTTATCATCTTCAAAACGGGCATGTCTTGAAGAACCCAATGACAAAAGAGGTAGGTCCTTGCGACATTCACAAGACACTACTCCTGTGGAGGAGAAGCGGGACCAGAGTCCTGATTACGGTATCTCTGGGGGCTCAACAGCCAATCATTTCACCATTCAAGATTTACTGGATAGTTTACCTGGGACTTTGTAAGATATAATACATATACTTTCCCTTCTTTTGAATCAGCTCATCTCTCTTATAGCAATGAAACAGAGACTAGCAATGATGACAAGACTGTAGGTGTTGGAGACGAGTTGGTTGCAGATGGATTGAAAAAGGAACAGGGATCTGCCAGGTATGTTTACATTAATCTTTTGTAAGATTTTAATTAACTATTATTTGGTCTCCTAAGAATGGTAACACGAAATGCTCTGGCCAAGAGACTTGAACGGAGAGTGAAGAACAGGGTCGAACATGCTCGTTCCACTATTGGTTAGTGTTTTTTTTTACTCGAATTGAAAATGACAGCTATCTATCACTCTCCCTCTTGTCAATTTCAAGTGGTGTTTCAATCATTCAACTTTGCACAAGCGGTTTCCTTGGACAGCCATCAAAGAGACCTGAACAAAATTGGGCTAGAGGATCAAGAGAGCAATTGGATGGATGGACTAAGTCGTTGTGGATTAAGTGTTGATGGCAATCCTATCATATATTCTTTTCCATCCTTATTGAATCAAGGTGTACATGTAAGTGATGCCCCTGTTGGAAACATTACTCAACATCATTTCCATCGCTAGGAGGAAATTTATGAGGCATTACTTACTATGTCCAAGGAAGTGAAGCTACAGGTGGGAGGAGGGGCTGATGGGGCAGGAAGAAATTGTGCTAAGTCCTATGTCAAGAGGAAAAACGAGGTTGCTGGCATAATAAAACTTGTGAAGCTTTGGCATGCAATTGGACATACCGTAAGTACATTTTGAACCGTTGTGGAATTTGTTGTTCAAAATGTAACCTAGAAAGATGAGCCGACCATCTCTCGAGATTTCATCCGCTGTGGCAGACAATTTTCTGCCTCGATGCGAGTGGTGAGCCAGATGGACATCCTTAGCCGTGGGGTCAACACAATTTTGTCACACATTGATCCCCAGCAGTATTCAGCTTTGTGTCGGTTGCATGAAGCAGTTTGTGAGGATATTCCTCTTGTCAAGGCGCTCTCAGCCATTGACCAGCTCAAAATGGAGGGACGTGCAATAATGTTCAATCGAATGACGCCCGAACATGTAGACAGACAAGACCCATTTATGTCATGGGCTACCATGGTGACATTTGGACGATTTGCTGTGGGTGGCTCATTATACATCCGCCGTCTTCGACTTCGTATCAGGTACCTTCCTGGAGATGTGGTGGTGATTCGTGGACGCTTACTCCCACACGAAGTGGAGGAATGGGGTCCTGGTCAGCGAATCTCCATCGCTCATTTTACACATGAGTCCTTGTGGCAGCATTACAATATTAGTTGTCCTTGAATTATCATCACCCTAGTTTCAGGTTGAGCACAATGTGCATCTTCCCTATCTGAACAATTATATGAGTTGAATTTGTCTTTCTGGACAACTTGGTTTGCCACATAAAATGTATGTAGTCATATTAGTATTGATTTGTACCCTAGTAGCTCATTTGGTCATTGTTACTCACCAAAGCCTGAGCTAAAAGCATCAAGACGGATATTGGTACATCACAGTAAAACTTCTGGGTCAATTTATCTGTGACTGTGAAGAAAGGGAACATCTCTGTTGCTAAGATATTCACGAAAATATTTCCCTTTCGTCAACATTTCAAAATTGGAATTTCTGTACTCAGGATATCTTGAAGATAGGTCAAGTATACCCCTCATCTACCCTTTCTAAAAATAATATATATATATTGGGGGGTTCAATTTTCTGGAGTGGCCCAAATCTCTCAATGAAAGGGAAACAGCTTGGTAAAGAGCAACAAATTTGTCCCCTTTGTTCAACCTGTCATGAACTAACCAAATACCATCTCAATTGACAAGACTGTCAGCATCACACCAAGATGGCAAATAAAGGATCAATATATTAGTATAGACTAGCATAATGCTGTTGTCTGTAAGTACCTGCTGGGGTATATATATGATCATCAAATAGATAGCATAAAAGATATGGGATGGCAATCAGGAGAGTTTCCTGACACAAACCCAATATATCAATGGCCGTTGTCCCGTCGCATTCCCATGCATCACAACACACTGGCACATTCTGGACTGCAGGATCCCAGCACCAGGTTATGATATCTGCGAAGTGTTCTGAACCAATTTAGCATAGGAAAGTTTATCATTTTAGGCGCCTTTTCAAGGTCACCGGTGATATGTACACTGATGTCTATGTCACTTTACTTAGCATCAATTTATAATTCAAGTCCCAACTCAGATTTAGACGTACCTGGATATTTGGGGATTCCAACGTCCATTCAATGTAGTCCCATGGTGTCAGGCCTGTCATAGGTTATGTCTTTGTACCTCACTAAAAGAGAAACTGCTAAAACCTGCTTATTTGTGGTCAAGGTCTATATCTATCTGCAGAGCAGACTGCTGACTCACCGACATGTGTTGGGCATTTGCAATCCACCTAGCAGCGATGGTGCATTGACATTTGTGTGCCTGGACTAGGAATTGACTAGAGCATATCCTTGCCCTCAAGTTTAGATGATACATTTGCCTGATTTCAAAGTGTAGGGATTGAAGGTTATTTGCGGGAGGGCAAGCAGGATGGGTGGATGGAAGTGGGGGATGAAAGTGGGTTGAAACTATTCCAGCAAAAGTGATATGGTGTATACCTTATGCTTGGCCACCTTTATTGGTGACATCGGGCTGGAAAATCCCAGCAATGCATGGAATCTAGTATGTGCAGGTCCCAAGTGGTTTACCACAATTTTTGGTAAGATGACGGACCAAGGTATAACTAAATTAGGTTCTTGCGTCAAATATCTCTTGTAAGCATCTACTGTTGAAATGAGCACGATGATTTCGCCCACTCGGGATAACAGTAGACCCTGGCAAATGCGGAGGGGTATTCATTACAAGTACTTACATTTATGTATAGTAACGACAAGAAATACTAGAAAGGAAAAGTATAAAAATGAAGACAAACAATAATGGCGACGGGTAAGCACCAAGAAATGAAGACTAGTTAAAAGTTGCGAACTATCCCTAAACGAGTCAGTTCTCCGACGCGCTCGATAATCCAACATCTACAAACCCCGTCCTTCACTATGCTTGATCCTCTTCCAGAAACCACTGCTCATCGGCCACCGTAAGCCCTTTGGGATCTGGTCAAGCTCAATGTTAGCGGAGGATGATACAAAGTTAGGGGCGTACCAAAATCGGATGCTGTGACCTTTTGGGGACGTTTCATAACAGAGGGAAACAAAAATGAATCGGTTGACCAATCCTCCAGATCGTACCCCAGGCACCCTACAACCTGTGCTTTTATGGCAGCGAACGTGAAACCAGGAACAATGGGCTGAATGCCATTGGCATCGCTGAACTGCTTGCAAGTCAAGATGGCTCCCACAAGATGCTCGAGACAAGGTTGTGCGTTGTATTCATGATGGCTCCCATGGTGTTGTCTAAGGGCCAGAGCTATCTTCCTGCCCAACGATCGCGTGTGGATCAACTGCAACCTTTCTTCTGGTTCCACTCCATCTCGGTAGGTGTCTAGATGTATGACATTCGCGAGCTCTGCAACCCCGCACATTGTAGCCAGCATAGATGCTTCCCAGTACGGATCAGGAATATGCCAATCTGTGTGGTCTGGGTGTGACGTCATGCGAAGAAGAGCAGCTTAAAATATGGTACATGTTACCAATGTCGATGCAATCAATGACAATGCACTCACCTGCTGGGAGCAATGGATTCTCTTCCAGATAGTAATATATTTGTTCCATCATCCGCTGGAAGAGTAATCTGTAAGCACGTGAATAATCTGCACTGGGGAATACTGTTTTATAGATAGGAGCCTGCATCATCCCAATGCATGACATGTTCATGACGTTCATGGAGTAGAACCCAGATCCCGCGATCAAGGAATTCTCCAGTGTCAAGATGCGGTAGGGAGTATTGGGACACAAGAATCTTGAAAATGATGGTCAGATAGAGGAGTTAGGAGGAAATAAGCTTACAGAGTGGATTCAGGCTGTAAAACGACTGCTTCAATGTCCCACATGTCGTCATTACAGGCGTCCCGATCGAAACCACCAGTGAAGCGGCTGGTACTCCAAAATGAACTGGGATGAAGCATTTTAGGAAGCCCTATCATGATCCAAGCCAGACCAGCTACCACCCTGAGATAAGTGCAGGAGCCCTCTGGACCCATCTTCCATGGAGTGAAAGAGTGGGCAGTCGCTGCTATGCCCCATTGAGTGTCCGTGTTTGGGAAGCTTTGCTCCCGTTTGCAATAAGCCTTGTCCAAGGTATCGTTCCATGCACGCCGGTCGGTTGCCAGAGATTCAGGTGGATGGAAGGGACTAATGGGGGAGGAGACCTCCTGTGTACTGAGGATACTGCCGCCTGGGTCCTGGGCACTTTTTATAACGTCATCAAGGGTTCCCAAAACCTCTTTTTTTTGGGATTGTGTCCCATCTGCATGGAAATTAGTGTAAGTATGAATGTACGATATTATGAATATATGATATGTATATGTTACCTATGAGAACTAGATCGGCCCTGGTCCATATAACGCTGGCTATTCCATCCGCGTTGAAGGAAACATTTGGTGAAGGAAGATCTGTGAAAATGAGATGACGTTTTTCGAGGGGTCGAGGTTTGATTTCTTGAAGGTGCGATGCCATCAGTTCTTGAATTTCGTCGTCCAAAAGTTCAGAGTGTGAGAGGCCATACTCAGCAGTCGAGACTACGTCAATCCTTCGAGAATCAGACTTTTTGGCGTGAGTGGGTATGGCGTCATGAAATGTGCGCCCAACTGCGAGGTAAATGTCGATGAAAAGGTTCATGTCTGTTTCACACTATTCAAATAGCAAGAAAATTTGATTCGCGATCGAATTTTATGAGATGGAAAGACTAACATGGAATGATGGCCGAAAGGGTATTTGTTTACCCAATGGGGTGAACAAAAGATAAACCTTGTCGCTTTGGATTTTCTGTCAAAGCATAATGGTCACTGTATTTCCACAGAGATGGAAGACTTACCTCATTCCCGATTGGGCAAGTCAGACGAGGTATAGTCTGAGGCGCCTAGAAAGGATGGTCACAGTTTGGGTCAAGATGTTTCGAGACATGTGATTTACCTTGAGGTCATCATGCTGTTTAACAGACAAGTCACTAAATTTGACGATGTAGTGATCATCAAGTGCCCGTGACGTAGAAGGGAAGACATTGCTTGGATTGAGCTTAGGTGGAAGAGGGAGTGGCGGTTTCTTGGATTTCGGATGTTTTCTCTTCCCGGATCTGCCCAAAGCTTGCTCTCCATAGCTAGGCACGGGAAGTTTGTCCCGTTCGGACCATCGAATGGCATCGGTAAGCTTCTTTTTGCGCTTGCGGGTGTTGACCATCTCTGGCTTGTCTTTGCCATCTGACTGGTCGTCACTATTTGGGTCCTCCTCGCTATCGGTGTCCTCCTCCGTGTCTGGCTCCTCCTGGACATCCAGCTGCTTCCTTTTACTAGACGAACCAGACGGTTTCTTCTTGGGGCTGCGTGGTCGCTCTGTTGATGCCGTAGGTTTCTTTCCTACACGGGGTTGGTTCGTCTTTGACAGAGTAGGTTTCATCGAACTATCCTGGTCTGATTCATTCTCCCTGTCGGACTCCCCTTCTCCTTCGTCATCCTCCTCCTCCACATCATCTTGCTCTTTCTTGCCACCTACTTTGCTCTCCCTGCCTTTCCCCTTTTCCGACTCTCTGCCTGCGGATGGTGTTCTAAAACCAGTGCCACGGTCGACGTCCATGTTATTAGGGCTTTCATGATCCACGGGGGGGCCTTTAAATGCAAAGCCATCGTTGAGAATTTGTTGCTACAAACATGACTATAAAACCCACCCTTATTCAATGCCAGAAGATTTTCTTGCCCACTTGGGACTGGTTCTGTGGTGGTCTGATTTTTTGAAGTGCCATTATCGGCGGGGCTCACACCCACACAGATTACATCGACGTCCATCTGCAAATCTGCAAATGAAGAATTACTGATACGATTCTATAACGAGATATCATGGAGTAAGCTTGCCCTTGTGATGTGTGCTCGTAACTGGGGCTTTAGACGATCTGACTGGGTTGGAGGGGAGGGCTAGTGGATCGGTCAATTGACGGGAGGGGGGAACAGTGGCACAGGGGTCTTCCCCATCCATTCGATCGAGTTGTCTATCTAGCTGGATGACAGATCTCCCAGCTGATGCATTTTGGGGTTCTACCATGGTGTTGTTAGTACATGAAACACTGATTGGTTGCATGCGGGGTCCAGCCATTTCTCGTTGCTCTTGCCGCCGCTCCCATTGTTGCTGCCACTGATGATCCAGCTGACGCTGCTGTTCCCGGGCTCGCTCCCGCTCTTGTCTTTGTCGTTCCAGCTGATCCTGTCTTTCGCGTTCCTCTTCTTCTTCCTCGTCATAATCGGTTACAGTGGCCTTGCGAGATTGAGTTGCAGCGCCTTGAGATGTAGCACCATGTTCCATTGTCAACGGGATACTAGGTATGTTTGCGGGTTGCAGAAACCCTGCCTGTCGTCCTTGAGGTTGTTGTTCCTGCTTTTCTTCCATGTCCAGATGAATCACAGTTGCCCCTTGAGACATGGAAGGTGAAGGGAAGGCAGGGTTAATTTTTCGGTGCTCTGCGTGCAAGACTAGATTGGCCATAACAGACGGGTCATGGCAACAAAGACGCACCTTTGAACCACAGATGTTGATGAGAGTCAGAGCCTTCCAGGAGGTTCTGGATCGCTTCGAATGCCGTTTTCAAGCGAGGAAGGGTCTGGACCACTCCTGTCGCCATGTCATACAAAGCCCCCCATAACGCACGTTCTATGGATTGAAGGAGGGGCGGTTTCGAGGAATACATTTTGCAAGCCTACATCACATGTATGTTCAATGTTACATTCAATGATACATTCAATAATATCATTTCAAATGGTAAGGATATGCCCACATACATCAACTAGGCGGATTTGTAGCATATGCTTGTTCCAGAGCAACACACCTTGAATCAACGCCAAGGGCGATACACTAGCTGCTAGACCCAAAGGTAAGGATAGTTGTCCTGGAGTCAACCGAGATTTGGCGACTGTTTGGCTACTGTGAAGATATCAGATCTGACAGCACATTTAACAATGTAACGATAGATAATACCTACTTTGAGAATGCCTCGCTTCTAGGAAAGTGGTATTTAATCAACTTAAAGGGTAAAGACAGACTTGAAGACTTGCTCATTTAGGGCCCAGCATCCCTAGCAAACATTTCAGCCGTTTCAGACATCGCGAGTAGCGAGGTAACATACCTGCAACAGAACGCCAAGTTCCATGGCAGCCGCCTCCACGTTACAAAGGATTTTCTCCACCTTGGTTCGACGTTCTGCAGTAATTACCGATTCCAGAAGTTTTCGGGGCGTGTCATTGTCCGATGGTTGTCCACTTCCACTGGAAGCAGCACGACTGGTAGATGGTCCATTGCTCTCTACATGAGAGTTCAACAGTTTCGACGCGTCTCTGAAAACCTGCACCCAATCTTCAAGGCGTTCACACCCCTGAAAGAAATCTATTATATCACCATTTAGTGAGTAACTAGTAGCCAACACATACCAATTGTTTTAATTCTGGAGGATCTCCCTCATATGGAACTTCCGGTAAAGTTACAGAGTCCGGTGACAAGACCCAGTCCAAGGTGTCATATAGTTTGTAAAGCAGTACCCGACGCACTCCTTTTGACACGAACATCGTTGTTTGCCCTTGCCCGCCTTCATGTCCGAGTGCCAGTATGTTTCGAGCGATGACTACATCTTTGGAGGTACCACTGAGTTCGCTCTCTGCTTGAAGAATCCTCTCTCTGAATTTCTAGTGCCCGAAGAGAAAGGGATATTGAATTGTACAATAGATTTTCAATAACAACGACTTACCTCCAGGGAAGGGTGGTTAACTGGACCACGAAGATCTGGGCAATCAAGCACAATGCCGGAATGCCAGGTAATTCGTCTCAGTGTATTGGATTTCGCTCGTTCAAAAGACATAGTAGTTCAACAAGTTTTAAAAATTGATTATCTAATCAATTTTCTGTTAACCAAGTTAACTTAATTAGATAGTCCTCACACATAACTCGACTACGTCACGTGCTCAAAACGTTACTTTGCGTGACAAAATGAAAAAACTTATTCAGGGCTCTGTCATGATGGTTATGGCCAATTGTGGGCCCGAGAAGTAGTTTATAAAGTTCGTATAAAGAGTGTATCGGGCCCGGAATTTGTATTTGGGGGTGGTGGAAAGATTAGTACATCATTTCTTATCTATATACCTAGTCCAGCCTATCCTGAAAAGTATCAAGAATGCTAGAAAACACTATAGGCATACAGAAAGGTGTAATAAGTGCAAATGATGAATTTGTCGGGCGCGTAAATTTGATTTGGCCCGGCATTATGCGACGCGTCGAGTGTACTCTTTTTGTCTCATCTATAAATAGCAACAGCCCAAATCCACGCAATTCTGAAAGCGTAGAATATCCTCCACAATGCCTATCCGGAAGAAAATGAAGTTTCTGAAGAACTTGAAGGATTGGGCTACTGAAAACCTCAAGAAAAGAAAGAAGGAGGATGAAGAGGATAAGGAAAATGTAAGTGCACAGCATGCTCACGGCGCGTAATTAATGAAACAATCAACAGTTGCCGACGCGTCAATCATCCAAAAAAATGCGACTTATAGGTACTCATATCGATCTCAACGTTTCATGCATGCTTACTATGAAGGCCTCAATGGTAAGGATGCTGCATGGGCATGCAAGAAATACAAAGGTCACCGTGTCATTCCAAGTGCTCTTCTTACTTCGTTTGATAAGCCTAATGCTATATCTACATAGTACTACTATTAATGTTACTTTGACAGCCTAATATTGATTAAATTTACTGTAAGCGGGCAGACGCGCAGGTACATGCATTATTTCGACGCGGTTGCACGTGATGTGTCACAACAGAAGTAACATCACCCGACGTTGTCGAGTATGAATGAGGACTATCTTATGACTCTTGGCTTTGGCCCCATGCCATTCGCTAACACTTATTGAAGCGCGCATAGAGCAATGTATGGCAATGTAAAACTATTATACAAGTAAAAGGACGAAGTGCAAATTAATTCCATTGTACTTTTACGACCTCCTCTGGCGCTTCGTTGAAGGCTGAGGACGACGAGATTTAGTATGGCCGTCGTCGCCGTTTTCATCCTTGTCTTCATCGTCATCACTGTCTTCATCTTCATCGCCGTTTTCATCATCATCGTCAGCCTTATCGCCGTCACCATTGTCATCGACATCATCGCTTTCACTGTCGTCGCTGACATCGGCATCAGCTTCTTTGTCTTGCCCCATGTCCACATCTTCATCTACGTCATCAATGTCCATTGTCGGATTTTCCACTTTCGATACCTTATTGTGCGCGTTTGGTGTCATCCAGGTCATGTCAGATGACGTGAAACCAGGTCTACGCCCAAAATCTGGAAAAGGAATACGTCAAGATGGTGGTGTCAAGTAATGTGAGTTGATACACTAGCCCAAATCTATCAAGTCTGTGGTAGTGACTTGCTTGACAGACACCGTATATGTCTCGTCCAGGGACCACGAAAGGTGTTCCATATGTGCAGGGATTGCTTTCCAGCATTCCCAAAACTCGTCGATGCCAGCAAAACAGTGCGCGACATTTTCTTGCACTTCTTTGGCGATGGGCATATTGTTGGACGAGAAGATGTGGGAATTCTCGGCCCGCTTCTTGACAAGGCATAATGTCTTCATCTGGTGTGCCAGGTATCTCCAGTATAACTGGCGTAACGAAAATTCTGCCTTGATCTGATAGTTTCGAAAAATCCAGGAGAGTATCTCCCTCGAATGAATACGTCCCCTGATCATCATCTTTCGTTCCTTGACAGAGATGCCGCCAGCATTATATGTTTGAAAGTGGACAATATTGGCCACCTCAATGATGTTGCAAAGGCTGAAGACATCGAGAATCCCTTCAAAAGTGTGTATCTTTGGGACATGGGGATCTGGGTTTACAAGTGGGCCTGCCAATGGTGATTAATGTCGATGCCAGTTAGTTATCTGTTTAAACCTGTTTAAAATTGATGAACGATTCACCTGCATCGGTTCCATCTTTTCCAATGTAAACCGAGTGGTAATATCGAATGAGGTACCTGAATTGTAATTGGGCATCTGACGTATGTTCCGTGTTTGTAACCAGTGAGCTACCAACAAAGGAGTTGAGGTATCCAAACACCGTGTCACGGATTGCCGACGTCGACAAAAAGTGACCTCCACGACAGATCGATGCTTCAACGGTCACGACGGAATGAGGAGTGTTAGGCCGCATGTAGCTGCGATGGCATGAGACAACATCATGAAACAAAATACATCGAGAACGGTTAATGTGCACTTACAGCCTGGTACCTGGCCTCAATAATACAGCTTCAAATACGTATCCTTCAGATTTCTCCCCCTCACTATTGACGAATTCCAACAAGTCCTGCACGTGGGCAAACATGGAATAACCTGGCCCATCGACGGGACGGACGATAACCCACCACTTGGACCCCGTCTTGCAGTCTATGTACGTTGCAAGGCCATCACTATCGATGTGGAATCCATGGTACGCATTCGTGGTTGCTGCAATAGCCCATCGATAACTTGCAGCAGGAAAATAATCCTCTTGACCTCGGCTTTCGACGGTGCGCACCCACGCGACGAGATCCGACGCGATACTGACCGGGGGATGGGGATCAAGGGGGAGGGGGAAATCGAGAGCATTGAGGATCTTCCCATTTGGGGACCGATGGGCCTCCACCAACTGCTCCACAGTTGCATGTCTGTGACGATTGTTGAGGTTGTTTTGGACATTGATGGAAAAGTCTGCAATAATCATGATCACGATTAGGATCAGCTGTACATACATATATAACCATAAACCCACCTTGGACAGTGAAGGTTTTGGTGGGACGCGCAATGGATCGCACTCCCACCTCATCAAATTTATGCCTACCTCTCCGAAGTCCATGCACAACGATGTGCTTTTCCTGGAATAATGACTGAATCTCCGAATGACTGAGGCGGTTGAAATCAGCGGCGTCGAGTACGTGCAGAGCAGATACTGTTGGGTCTGATATATGCATTGGCTTGCCACGGACATAGTCCTTAGAGACATAATTGTACAGCTTGTAGAAGAACTCGATATCGCTTTGTCTCTGTCAAGGTAACAAGGATTAGTTGTGACTCAGATCTTGAAAGCTGCTTGACTTACGTGCATGTTAGGCAGATACTTGACCTCCTGTCCCACTGCGTCGATAAGAGAAACTTCTGTCTGACCCGAGACTTTGGGTTTTTTGGTTTCGGTATACTTAAGGAGAGTGGTAGGAGACTCTTCCTAAAAAAGGAATTAGACAATAGGATCTGGGAAAGGACTTGGAGAATGATTTATATGAACATACTATGAAGTTGGTCAAATCGATAACCTCACGTATACAATTGTCCAAACATAGTTGTGTGAGATCGATGGGATTCTTGGCGGAACCTTGTTCATGTACAAGGATTCGTGGTTTGTGTTTACTCCTCCCCCCAGCGATGACGGTAGTCAACCTTGATGAATTGGTCTTTACCTGTCCCGAGCTGCAAACCTTCTCCTCTTTCTCACTCGCCACCACTGGGACTGGCTTTGGTGGAGGGCTTACATCCATTCTGACGTCCGGGTCAGCATTCCTGTCACTTTGGGTTGGTGCGGTATCTGGGAGGGGGTCGGACATCTTCAATGAAGCAGCTTGGTCAAGTGCACAGACTGCAGGGACTCCAGCGACTTCATCTAGTTGCATTTTTTCGCCTTGAAAAACTTGATGAAGTTCATCAACTTGCATTTCATTTGCTCTGGAAGTGGGTTTGACAGTGGCAACATGAGATGAAGCTGGGGTGAAAACAGACGCCATATCAGGGGGAAGTTGAGACGAGGTAGACGAGGGGGTTGAAATGATCATGTCCATTTCGCCGTTGTGATCAAGATCTATGGTGGTCAACGACATTGCTGGGAGTTGCCCACTGAAAGAGGAAGATTCGACGGTGCCCATGCCCGCACACATAGGAGGGTAAGTCGATGTTGTTGCCAAGGATGTCGATGTCAAGGATGCAGGTTCAACCCTTGCAAAATCATCTTGCTCAGTGAAATTTGTCAGAAGAGAACCCACCATATCTTCCTCAGACTGACTGAGGGAAGTTCGGCGGAACGCCGAGGACGTCGGAGTCTGCATGGTCGTAGTCGTGGCAGCTTTCCATGATGTTCCTGTGAACAAATCCTTGGGCGAGGCAGAGACTAGGTCCTCAGCGTTGGTAAGCGGTGCACGGTGCATACAATCTGACTCGGTTATGACAGTGAGAAATGCCCAAGTTTTCATGAACTCACCTGCATTTCCAAACCAAGCAAAATCTTCTTGTGGGTTGGTATTGCTGAGAATGTTGTCCACCAACATTAACGCTGACCGTAGACGGGGGGTTGGGTTGCTTCCTGTGGCTATATCAAAGATTGCTTCCCACAACACACGTTCGAGGCGCAATAATGATGATGGCCGGTTGCTCCCCAACGCCTGCCAGGTCTTTTTTCAAGTCAATCCAGGAATAAATTTTGGGACAAACCACTTACATGGAGAAGAACAAACCGATCAACAGTCCTCTTGTGAATGAGGGTGTCAAAGAAGAGAATACATGGGGAAACTGCCAAACACATCTGCAATGGCAAGCGCAGGCCCTGTACCCCCTGCCTTTCAGCAAAGGTGTGCAGCCTTGTCGGATCACTAGCTCCAAGGGTTAATAATACAGCAGGTGATGTAGTATATGAATAAGATATGCACAAGCTGATGTCTGCCGCAAGCTCGAAAAGGGTGTCTGGAAAATCGAGATGTCCCTGAAAAGTAGCCTTTGTTAACAGAGACCAAGAGCGGTGACTGAGACCCAGAAATTGAATGGAAAACCTTCATCAGATAGCTGAGATACATAGCCGTCAGTTGCACATTGATCGTAAACTTCTCCGAGAGTAGCTTTGCCTGTCTCTGACACAGCGAGTGCATATGCCGCAAAGTGACGTTTGTCGTGTCGAAGGACTCTAGGATGGCCGAGCTCTTGGAGAGCTCCAGGTGAAGGATATTTGAAGTTCCAATCAGAAACTGGTACCAATTGGCAGCCAACCTATCCCATCCCTGTGAAAGTCAGCATATCGAAGCCATGTATCCAACACAGTGAAGGGACATACAGTGATATGCACATCAGGGACACATCCACGTTGGATTATATTGCAATTTGTCGTGTCGTATTTTATCCATTCTGCCACATCAATGAGTTTGTAAAGCAAGATGTTTGCAACACCCTTGCTCGTCCTCAAGTTACAATCCCTCTGCAACAGCTGCAATGGCCCACTGTAGTCCAATAGCTTTTCATACCATCCATGTTCCACATGGCCTTGATTCAATGAGGCCTCCAAATGGACTATCTCCCTTATGAGAGCCTAAAGAGGATTGTGTCACACTAGGGACAAATGAGTAACTGAAGGGACCATTACCCGGATATTCGGCTCCCGTTCTGGGAATATGTCCAGAATGGATGATTCCAGGATGGTCGATTTAAGCCAGGGTAGGGATTTTAGCACTGTAAACCCATGGCGCTTTGTACTCATTATGACAAAACTTTCAAGGTATAGAATAGAGCTGAATCAAAGAACTTCGAAGTTGTGGACTTTTGCCCGATTACGTAACTAATCACGGTTAAGCACGTGATGTAAGGCAGTGTTAGTACTTACTATACATACTGCCTGCCGACGAAACGATGGGCAGGGTCATGGAGCTTTTGCTGATCTGATCTAAGAGAGAAAGAGAGCTTAATGAACCAGTCTCAAAACACCAGGGACTTCTTACACACAGCCTCTGCTGTAAACAAAATAGCACCATGCTGAAAACGGCATGCAAAACAATTCCATAAGAGAAATAAAATAAGGCAGAGCCTTTAGTTGGCAAAGCCGTGCGAGTGTTGTTGATGGGCGCAGAGGGCCTGAGAAGAAGCTCCTTATGCCCAGATCCCACATTCACGATGACCAAGCTGGCAAATGATAGTGACCGAAGCTGAGAAAGCAATCCTCATGTTCAGCCTATAACTAGTCTCGAATAATTTCTTACTCTCTCTTCCCTAGCCATTTCCTGGTTTCCCATCTCCCATATCTGAACGATTATATAGGTTGAATTTGCCAGTACTAGTGCTCAGTAAATGGTCAAGCAAGTTAAGTGTGGTTAATCCCGTCAATTTATGGCCACCCAATTTGCAAGAACAACGGTGTTGGCCTGCTAAACCCCCTACATTGTTGTTATGTCCTCCATTGATATAAGGAGGTAGAGTTGATTCACTGACTAGGACCTTTGTTTGCTCTAGCATGTTGTTTAGCTAGCCTGTTATTTTTTACCACATCCCGGACAGCTCGGACACTCAGATGTTTGGAATTTCCAATATATATCGAGATTATCTGGTATCTTGGACTGGACAATATCTGGAAAGACAAAAATGACAATATCTCAATATTGGTATCTAGCCTATCCAGGGTCCTCTCAGAGTTCTTTCCAGTCCACCACCACGAGGCTGACTGGATGTCTTAGGCGGACGTACACTAGTCCTTCGACTCGGACATCATTCTCTCTGAGGACCTCGGCATTGATTGGCTGCATGGCTGTCCCTTGACATTGGCACTTCTTGCACTTGACCATTATATGTTTATCGTGATACCTGGGGCCACGATTCATTGTGCAACACATAAACGTGGGAGTGCAGCAATTTGGACATGGTGGAAGATGTAGGCCCCAAGGGAAAGATGGTGTTGACAAAGCAAGCTCCTCCATGTTCATAAGATTTCCATCCCCTTTCATCTGCGTGATGACTATGGAGGTGTGGTTCAGTACACCTGGGTTTGCCAATGATTTCACAGCTGAACAAAATACAGCGTCTTCTGAACCAGGATGAAGCCAGATCTCGTCCACGAACCCTGGCAAGAACTGAAGGACCTGATTTCCGTATCTCTCGGTGCTGAGACATACAGCCCAAGAGCATATTTTGCTGTGGAATAAGTCCAGTGAGCTTCAGATGCAAGTAAAGTGATTGTTAAGCAACCTGCTGACAACTGCCTTGCATTCTTGGTGGGCTTTACTTAGGAGGAATAATCCACGTGTACCTGCACCCCCCATGACCACAGTATATACGTCCTGTAACACATCCTGGAGGACCTAAAAGTCAAGTACATAAATGGAAACCCATGAAACATTGAAGATAAGTGGCATTACATTGGTAAGGGGTTGCCCCCCCAGGCCGCCAACCAGGAAAAACACTCCGGCATTCGGATGTAGCTCCATGAACTCTCTGAGAACATCCCTACTCCTGATGTTGGACTTTGGACTGATAAAACCGATTTGTAACTTCACCGAGCAGAACTGAGTGTAACGACATAAGCACCATCGGTGGGGGATGCAGTATGGAGTCCACAATACCATGGTTGTCATACACTCCACTTGCTGGTAAAAGGTTTTTAACAACCCCTCAACATTGGACGACCTGATCCCTTCTTGTTGAGAGCTTATCTCCAAGAGAAGGAGAGGTTGCAGGACTCGGCCATGTTGTCTTCCAATCTGGTCTGGGAATTCTTGAATGACATACTGATTTTCATCCTTAAAGAAATTGGAAAATAGTTGAAGAACAGAACTCACATGTAACCTCGTATTTACCGGTAGTGCAGCATTATGGGTGGGACAGAGCCACTTTGTCAGGGTCTCCACAGTGACGCAACCTGGCACGTTTCCAGGCACTGTACAGCAACTAGCAAATGTGCACCCGGGAAACGAACAATGGATCATTGTACCAGTGTCTTCACAAAAGTTGCAAAACTAATTTAAAATATTAGATTGTCTGTGGCAGCATAGCAGAAAATTACAATGTACCATGCCATAGACAAAGTCCTTGTCTGGTGCCTGTTCCTTGCCTAGCTTCAGCTTCAGTTTTGGTGTTTTAATTTTGGCAGTCGGCCACTCGATCTTCAATCTATCTGGGGGTACCGGGGGAGGATATGGAAGGACTGAGAACAGGCCTAGTCCAAGCTTGGGAAACAAAACTGTTGGCGGTATGGGGACACGTAGTGCATGGACACAGCATCCAATGCATTTGATGTCAAGGCCAGATTGATGTACTTTGCTGGTCATGAATCGATCGTCCATGCAATCTGGGCACTCTGGGAGGCGAATCCCTAAAGCTCTGCTAGAGACGGAGCGGGAGCACTGTTGTATATGCACCTGTTTCTGGGAAGCTTGTGTGTGTATCAACAGCACATTCGAGTGATTGAAGACATCCGGGTGGAGGGACTTTCCGATGCATTGCACAAGGTCAATCAACCTTCTGGGTCTGAAAAATGTTTCCTCAATGAAAGCGGGGATTGAGTCCACCACCTTTGAGAAATTGCAGCTGGAGCGAGTGAAACCAACTATCCAGTCAAGCGAATGTCTGTGGTTTTCAAGTCGGTCAGTATTGCCTGCTTTCCCGTAGGGTATAAAATCACATGACTTTTTCACAAGTTGTACAATTGATTCTCTTGACTTCTCATGAATGTACACAGAACCACACACCAGAGCAAGCATTCCACGGATACTGTGATCGTTTTCAACTAGTAGGGAGTGAGAGATCTTTGTGCCCAGGGCCTGTGTGATGATCTAATGAATAGTTCTAAGATTCGATTTCCAGCTGAAAATGAGTGAACAACATACACCTGGCATGTGCTCATAATTTGCTTTTCCGCTCGAGCTTCGCCAGAGTAACTCCCCAGTTTCAATCACTGTGTGACCTTCCACCACAATGAATACAGCTCCACCCGGAAATGAGTTTAGCCACGTAGTAATGGCATTCCTTCCATCAACGAGAGACGGCCTGTCATACAAGGCCATTTTGACACACATCTGGGGCCAAACAATTACTTCAAAGTAACCCAGAAACACCTTGACACATACTAAAGCAGCTTCAAACCCAAAAAAGAGTGCCTGTAAGGATTCCTCCACTTTAACTGAGTAGCGGAAGTTATCCTCCATATCACCAAGGTATATGTGCAAGTATAGGAATGGAGTCAGTGATATCCCACGACGCAAACGGTGCCTGGAACGGAGGTCATCCCTGAGTTGGTACTACTTTGAATTAAGTAGGCATTTCGATTCATGATGGATGATGAATTCACCTCTATTATTTCCTTGTCTGAGCAATGTTCCGGACAAAGCCAGTGATTGAGAAGAGACTCCCTATTTTCTGCGGTGGAGAGAACGCAGTACCCTGCCTGATCAGAAAAACAACAAACGATAGGACAATCATTTTTTTTGGAATGACATCTCAGAAGGTTCTGTGATGGCCAGTCGCAGGCGAAACATACCTGAGATGTATAGTTGAATGAAAAGAGGCCATATGACGCACTAGATGCAGACAACGTACCCTTCCCGTTCCCAAAACCTTTCCAGAAGTCAATGAAGTGGGGTCCATGGTTGGTTGAGCAGGGCGGGCTTTTTTCGCTTTGTAACAACCATTCGAAATTCTGAGAGGTTTTCGTTTCACACCCACAGTAGAAGTATCATCTTCATCATCTGTCTCAATTTCCTCGTCCATCTGGAAACCACTAGCCTTCACAACCCCCTCCTCATGCTCCTGTACATTGACTTTGCAAGGCATCGGGTCCACCACCATGGAATTCGATCCATCCGAAGAATCTTTTACCTCCTGGGTTTCCTTCTGTAAATCACTAGCCGTTACAACCCCCTCCTGATGCTCCTGTACATTGACCTTGCAAGACATGGGGTCCACCACCATGGAATCCGATCCATCCGAAGAATCTTTTACCTCCTGGTTTTCCTGGCTGGTCTCAGCACCACCATCCTTATGGTGATATGGCGCCGTATCCGTGGACGTGGTATCCATTTCATTAGCAGCCCCCTGTACGACTACTTCCCTGGGTTCCAAGTCATGAATCATCTTGCCTACTTCATTTAGGCCCCCCATCTCTTGGGCGTTCTCCAGATCCATTGGGGTATCGGTGTCCTGGTGCTTCTGTAGACTCAGCACATGATGACACCTCCCATCATAGGAAACGGTCCAACCCACTTGTTCATGCGGGTCGACACTTTGGGCGGGGTCTGGTTGGGTTGTTTCTTGGTTGTGTTCGTTGTGGGGTTCGTCATCCAGAACACTCTCGATTGCATCAAAGTCGACATATTCATCCATGACTGCGTTAGCTGCATCATTGGCTGCGTCATTGGCTGCCTCTATTGCAGCCTTTGTGACTATTCATAAATTGATTAGGATGCATTGTGAAATGAGCGATTTGTTTATTCTCACACACGGCCTCCAAAGCTTCCCTGACCCCGGTATGCTCCTCCATGCCATCTGGTGAATCTACCGCCATAACAAAAGAAGGTTTCTATTATTCGTTCGGCGAAGTAACGACTGAACTTACTTCTGTCTGTTGGAGCAATATGTTCATAAAGTTCATATTGAATGGCTGATTGTCTTCAGGATAAGGGTTAGGAAGCTATTTCAAGACTGCCCCACGTACTTGATGGACGCAATGAGATGGCTGATAACACCTCCTGATTGAACACATTCTCTCCCAACTGTGAAGGACTCCAAGTTTGTAATTCTGGAACACCAGTGATATCGGAGAAGTCCATTTTTCTGCTCTACGCAGGGAGAGGACAGGAAAAAAATTTGACGCTTTATTCAAGTCACACACTCTGATTATGTTATCAGGTCAGGACCTTACCTCAAATCAATTGGACACCAGTTATTACATATATAGTGGGGATAATAAATGTTGTATATTGTTCTAATTTAGAGAACACATGGCCCACATTCCTGAGCGGGTATTATGGCACCGGAAGGACTGTTTAATTGGAACGTAGCCACGTGACACATGTTGGATGTTAGACCCGTGGGAATCTACTTCCAGAAGAACGCACGTGAGGAACGCTCCTCTGTCACCTGATTCATCCTTGCCTGTCACGATGTTATTAGTTCCTCCATGTTTGAAACACCCAGGATTAATATTCGCAGTTCCTTTGAAGTATTTCCTGTAGCGCTGTGCAATGAGCCATGGCCCGGTGGTCGTGGAATAAACCAGGGGAGTCCATAACCAACAATACAGTACGTGAAGTGATTGAATGGTTGAGTGTAATTTTCAGTCCTATAAAATAGCTGAACAATGGATTGCAGGTTTAACCAGTCGTGTCCAGACATAAGTTGAAGGGAATGTCAACCACAATGTCTTGTTGGGAGGGGTCCCAATTACAGGACGGATGTTGTGAGAAGCAATGGGAATGGGGAACATTGATCTGAACTCGACTAGATTCATCCGAGCCCATGGTTTGTGGGCTAGTAGGTAGTATTAGACCTGTTCATGTTGATTTATCTCTGTACCTTCTGATGAGGGGGTTTTCAAATATCATTTCTATGATTTTGTGCTGCTGCATAGCATTGAAAAACAAATATCTAAGGTTTGACACTGAAATTAATGTATCAAATACGCAGATGACTTAGGAATGGGAGAGAAAAGCTGTATGGAAAGCTTCCAATTACAAAGGACAATAATCGATGGGATTCCTAAGCGTGTGCCACCTTTTGTCCAGGAGTGGGAAGCTTTGTAATCCCAGATATAAGTTTAAGGCTATCCTGTGCATCAACTTTCACCTCTCTCAGGGACTTTTGCATCTGTGAGGTCCGCCGGTCTTTTTTATTTTCCTTCATTATTTCCTCCCACCACTCAACCTCTCCTAGTACTTGTTGAACAACCATAATAGATTCCTCTACCGTTTGTCCAAAGTCCGGATAACGTTTGGCCCATTTCATCATCCACGACATCATGCGAAAGGATTCGTCATAATGGTCGTAACCACAGAACCGGACCCCACAGTGCGAACTTGTTGTGATAGCGAGAACTGCGTGAAGATAATTGGGCGGAACGACAAAGGCCTCTACAATGTCCTCAAGGTAATAAACCTGCAATCCCTCCATGTTGCGGATTGATTGGAGAGTGAGATCTTCCGGACTGAGCTGAAGGTGGAAGGGCGAATAAAAATTCAAGTTTGCCTCTGTTGGAGGCCAAAAGAGCCATAGTTTTTTCCCGCTAAAATGGATGATATATTGGGATGAACCGATTCCGTCCATGTGTGTGTGTGTGATGCAGCCCGCAGGTGTGAACACTGTGGACCACGTGGGATGTGTCCACTTGATTTTAGCATTAAATGAATACCCAGGAGTTTCATCGTATGGATGTGGCTTCATTCCACATAAGCCAATACCCCGTGGTGAAACGTCGATATCGACAGCGCCATACAACCTCATGTTTGGATTCCATGATGTTGCTGTCTGTATTTGCATGAGGGAAGCAAGAAATTTGTCTGCACGAATACCAGGTTGAGGAAGACGGGTGGTATAGTCTGTGACATTGAACCCAGTGCCAAGATTGTCAGATTCGATGAGGTCACGGATTACGTGGTCTATGGACGGAGGAATTCCTGAACGAAATCGGGGTTTTCCAACAACGTGGATTTCACGTCCGCTGTAGACACAGCTTTGAACTCGATTTACACATTTGTACGGCCTTTCCAGGAGTCCGGAAAGAATTCGTTTCCCAGTATCTTGTGTTGGTAGGATTGAGTTTGGAGTGGATGTCCATGACTTGTATACTTCAGTAATCCAGGTGTTCTTCGGGTCCAACACAGTTGGGTGGAGTCCTCGGGTTACCCAAGAAACTGTAGTCTGAACTGCTACTGAAGCTGGACCACAATTAGTGGGTTAAATTTCATGGGGATGGATACCTTACCAAAGGTAGCCGCCGTTTGACAACGTTTCCCATTTTCATCTGCCGCTCCTTTCCCTGTCAAGTCATATAATTTTAGCTTCTTTGAGATAACCACACCCTCATGATTCCCAACTTCTAACTTTCGTTTTTCAGGATCAACAAGAGCATCATTAATGAGGGAAGACTCCTCTGAGGATCCAAGATCAGACATTATGCGAGTCTGTACGGCGGAAACATTCCAATGAGTTATGGACTTCCAAGTAGCTGATTGATGGTGGAACCTCCGGGAAGACTTAAGGATGGGGTGGCATTGCTTCGGACGATGCTTGGAGTCTACGTCGAGAGTAGATGCGCACCATTCATTTTCATATCGGATGTAGTATTTGCCGTTATGAAAAGCAATGTCTCCAGAACTTCCAATCATGCAGGAGGGTTCTTCCCACAGCTGATAGACTTTATAATGAAACTGTGTACGTTGATGCGTAAATTCCTTGGCCGTGTAGTGAGGTTGCATATCTATAAAGGGAAATGGAGAATGTTAAGGAGCAAGATAATTGTTGAAATAATACCTTGAGGAGGGTCCATCCTCTGATGTAGATGTAGATGTAGATGTAGATGTAGTTGTAGTTGTAGTTGTAGTTTGTAGTTGTAGTTTGTAGTTGTAGTTGTAGTTGTAGTTGTAGTTTGTAGTTGTAGTTTGTAGTTTGTAGTTGTAGTTTGTAGTTGTAGTTGTAGTTTGTAGTTGTAGTTTGTAGTTGTAGTTGTAGGTGTTGTGCGACTTGCTGACACACCAGTGCCCAAAATGAATCTCGTGACAAACTTGTTACCTATAACCACCACAGTCGGCAGTTATCAACATAGCCATTTTCGTCATTGTTGTCTTGCTCATATTCTACCTCCTTTCATGATCAACTGCTTGCATATTACTTTCTTTCATGACCTTCCTACTTAAGCTCCTTGTCTTCCTCCAATCTTTGCTTCTGCTGGATAACTACTGCTCGTGGGGTGGAAATGGGGAGAAATGAGGATGGCGGCAGGGACACAATGAGCATATCTGCGGAGGACCAAGACCAGGAGGAGGGCGACGATGATGACCAACGCCAGCACCACCACCCCACCACTGCCACAAGCCTCAGCTCGTGGGGTGGAAAGGGGCACTGCAGAGAGGGGAACAATGGGAGGGAAACATGGAGGACGGAGATGGCCACAAGCGAGGGGATGGACAAAGAAGACACGCGGAGCACCAAGTCCCCCCATCTGTCCCTTTCTCGCTCATCTTGCATCTTATGTAAATGCGTCACCACCTGCTGGGTGAATAGCTTTCAGCCTATTGTCCTCACATATGATTGTTTGGTGTCTTCTTTTGCATGTCTTTGATGATGATCACCAGCTACTGTGATCGTCTTGTGTGAGCATCCAGGATTTTATGTAACATCCGAGCAACAGAGTGACTCTCAATGCCAACTATGGCCTCATCCACTCTGAACATTTGGACAACTAAATCCAAGAACTGATGGCATCGTCACATTCTTTGGATATGGTTGTTTTCTCCCTCCATCTTGCTGAAGAGATATTGGTCTCTCATAATCCCTTCCAAAACTACAGAAATGTACCAGTTGGCTTGCAGTACAAAGTGACAGTGTACCAAATGTAAGGTGGAGATAACTTCTCAATCTTTAACCTCTGCCCTCTTTTTAGTCTTCATTTCCTCCCTTTTGGTCTTCATTTCCAAATGTGTTGCCCACATGGTCTTCACAAGTCTGATATACTGGATATTCTTTTTGATTTCCACTTCATGTTCTTCCAGACATTTCTTGACCGTTTGAAACCAGATTTTGACAAGCTATGTAATTTCAAATGATATCAACGGGAAATAAAAGGGCAGCGCTTGAAGTCACACCTGTTCATTATTGATACTGCTCACAACTTGTATGAACTTCTGGTAGTCAAACTTCATATTTGTGATCTCTGACACCAATTTTGTAGTCTTCTCATTGTTGCCAGTTTGAAAGTGGAGAATTTCGGTGACCAGTGTCTCCATTGAGATCTGATGGCAATTGGAGATGATGCAGTAAAAAGTGCAACGCAGAATACAAATGTACCTGTTCATGTGGCCCCTTTTTATGGTCATCAATGACAATTTTGTTGCAAGTGGGTTTGTCGCTTGTATTTTGGATATGTTTTTGTTTCTTGACCTTGGAGTTCATGTTAAGTTCCATCTTCTTTGTGAGGCTCCGCCAGTGCATACCTGGACTACAGGATCACCTGTTGCCTGTTGATTTGCTTTCGGTCAGCAGTTTTCAAATTGGGTGAGTGCTTCTGATGACATGCCTTTTCTTTCACGCCCTGACCCTGGAGACCAACGGGCATTGAAAAATTCTGTACAAACTTGTTGTCCTCGCCTTCCTTGAATACATATATGTTTGATATCACACCAGAGCGCTCCTTCTTTGGAGACTTGGGAGTCATGCTAGGCATCATATTGAGTGCAGAAAATGGATCTGAAGTTGAAGAGAAGGATTTCTGCTGAAACCTTGTTCTCTTTAAATCTTTGCGCCCTTCATCTTGTTGTTTGTTCCCTACTGAATCTGGTTCCTGCTTTCTGGGTCTTCCCCTCTTGTTCTTCTGGATGGCTGTTTGAAAGTTAGTTTCGTAAACATTGCTATTATTGAGACTACTGACTGGTAACATCTGCACTTTGATGAGCTATACATGGTAATATGTAGTTGAGTATACTTCCAATTTAGGTGTAAGGATACATACATGTGTTAAATGCCACCTGAGCATCATCTTTCGGTATTGTGGCAACGGATACTCCAGTTCCAAACCCATCCAATTCCAGCTGCTTGAGTAGGGTATCTACCCATCTTTGTGCTGACTCTGCTGGAGGCTGTGAAATCATTTCTTCACTGAGAACAGTGGAGTAGACATCTGTCATTGCCTTTGCAATACGGTCTAT
This sequence comes from Tricholoma terreum, assembly GCA_003316345.1. Lineage (NCBI taxonomy): Eukaryota > Fungi > Basidiomycota > Agaricomycetes > Agaricales > Tricholomataceae > Tricholoma > Tricholoma terreum. The sequence goes on along the minus strand of QFEU01001112.1, from coordinate 3,286 downwards.
CCGAGCTCTGGTCCATGATATGAAATCTATGGTAGGCCAGTAAATCTATCACCTGCTTCATAAGAGCATAAGTATCATTACCTAGATCCCAGATTCTGATATCCCCTCCATATACTTGACTAAACTTTGGTTTCAAAGCCATGTATGCTCCCTTCTCATTTGTCAAGCCATGGAAGTGCCTAAGCATCCATCGCTCCAATGCTGGAGGTATCCAGCTACTGTCAACCTCTGTCCTTGATATCTGAAGTCTGTGTCGAACGACATGGGCACGAAGATGGTCTATAAAACAGACATTTGAGTAGAGTCTGTCTGAAAATGCAGGATTCAGAGTTGCAGATGAGATGGCACAAGCAAGAGAAGTCAGTTGCTGGAGATCGAGGAGGAAGCAGATGCTGATCCAGGGTCTCGGGAAAGTCAGTGTATTCTCACCAACAGAAAGAGTCATGTTGGATGTTTCCGGAATAGCTCTGGCAGTCCATTTAGAGGACGGTGGAAGATCACTGTGTTTGCGATACCGAAGGGATGGTAAATGCCACCATATGTCTTCTTCCGCCTGAATCTTGTGATCGTCCAACCGAGAAGAGGGGTCACCACCAGTAGGGGAAGCCATGACTCTATTAAAATTGATCCAACCCCTTATTATATGTAACCTCCGGAGAATCCCGTGATTTACCAAGGATTTTTCACTACTTGAATCAAAATTGGAGACCTGGAAATGTACAATATCACGACCTATGCACATTATCTCGGCTATATATATTCGTGCTCATTTTATGCTGCACCTCAAGCATAAGGCTGTTCCCCCGAGCCTCTGGACCCTTGACACAGATTAACAGAGGTTAGCTTTTGGTTTTCATAATCTATATATGTTTTGCATATTCACTCCCCCATGATTCAAAAACATGTGGTTTTATCTTTGCTATCTGAGTAATTGAATTCACTCCTGGGGTGGCCATTTGTGCTACTGGTATGAGCCTTTACCTCCATCTCCAAAATGGGCGAAAATCCTGCCTTGTCTCCAGATCTTCCATATATGCCGTTATACTCGTGTCATCCTCCTTTTCATGTTGCTTGGGAAGCAATGATGTTGCACCGATATTCTGCCTGAGGTATTTGGCAAATATTTGACAATCACCTTGCATAAACACGTCAAAAGTGTTGTGCCATTCACTGCTTGGTGCAGTCTTATTAATGTAAATTGAGTGTCGAAGGCCATTATTGTGCAGTTGTTTGGAAAATTCCTTGATAAGATGGGCAGTGCCAGGAACCTTTAGGCTGGTACCCACAACAAGGAGAAGGTCCAATGTCAAATCATGCTTCTGAGCAGCAGCAATTTCTTCACCCTGGGGGTGATATTCCCCATATAAAACGGTATCAGGGCGGAGTTGGCCCACCTTCCTGCAGCGGAGGCTGGCAGCAGACCGTTCATCTTGTTCCTGCTGGCATAGATGGCATAAGGGAAAGTGTCCAGATTCTAGAACAGCATGATGGTTTTGGAATAGATGTGTTGATGCACAAATTGTACAGCGTAGAAAATGGAGGCTGCCATGCAGAGGAATACAACGGTCGGAGAGAGTGAAAGTTGAATCCATTTTGAAACCAACTTTGCTTTCAAGCCCATCAATATTTTGTGAGTAACATCGAAGTAAGTTGTTTCGTTTGTTGAGATCGTGGAGCATGTGGTGAAATTCAGTGGGGGATGCAAGTGTTGAGACTTTTGCAAGGTCTGAAATCAATTTTGAGTGAATTTCTTTTGTGGAAGGATTCTGGACAAATGGAAATTCAAGATATGTAGCAAAGAAGTAGCAGAATAGATACCATGAGAACAGGAAGAGAGAACAAATCTTCCACATTTCCATCATATCCATGAGAATAGGGCAATCTTTTAGCATGGTATAAACCTCCAGCCCCCCTGAAAGCAGGCAATCCAGCTGCAACAGAAATTCCTGCACCTGGGAAAATCATCAATGAGGAGGGGAGGAAGAAGGAAGGAAGACACACCAGTAATCACAACTACTCTATGAGCATCTAATACTTGTCCAATAATCTCCCTTATACTAGTATCATCCTCAAAGTTCAGGCTTTTCATGATTATGAGCAGTGTGAAACTCCAGAGTCAAGAATAGAAAGGTTTTGCATCGATCTTTATTATTATCATTATGGAACTAGAATGAGGTTGAAATGAGGCACTTTCAAACTCAGATTCTTAAAAATTTTCTCACTGGATGTAGGCTTTTCTACCTCTTACTTTCCCACTCTACTATTCTCTCAACAATCCTTGTGCAGTTTTCTGCATTTTATGATGAATGACGCTCAGCTTCTTGCTGCATGGAAGGCTGGAAAGCAGTGCCAGCACTTTACAATCAAAGGTATGTTGGCTACTTGCTGAAGTATAAATATATGAATTGACACACATTTATTATAAGATGCACAAAAAGAAGAACTCATTATCAGTGTCAATAAATGGTATGCCAGAGTAGGCACCACTGTTCTTATTTGATACTGAAATACAATGCAGTTACTTATTTGTCCATGATGGCATCAATGATATACCTGGACCAGACCGTACATTGAACATGTACTGGAAAGGTATTGTAAAGGGGATAAGAAAGGCCCATCTCACTGTTGGTAGGAAGACCAAAGTGGGTATGTTTTGTATTGGATTACTATTAAACTGATTATGCTTCAGTTAATGCCTCTTGTTCTCGTCAGATGGTTCTATTCATATGAGCATATAGTAGCAGATTTTGCAAGAGATGAGATACCTTCAGAAGTACAAAGGTAATATCTTCAGATATGTAAGATCTTGCATCTAAGCTTGATTATTTTAACAGAGTGCTGGATAGTATGTCTCCTCAAGAGCTTTGTTCTTCAGCATTGGAAAGTGTTGTTGAAGGATCATCTATTGAGTGTTTGTTTTTCCAACACCTGCATATATGTATATTCATTAGTCTGAGCAGGGAAAGTTGATATACAACTTCTTACAATGGAAGGAGCAGGGTTGCTACTTCCTATTCATGATTATTTTGCAAGGTCAGAATGCATCTTTCCAAATCCATCCATAGATCTTACTGACCAAGGGGTTTACAGATATAGCTGGACATCGAACACTAGACACTTTCTGGTCTGTGAATCTTGCAGAGTAGTGTTTATATGCCCCTGATATATTTCACTCCTATAGGGAGAGCAGACAAGCCATTGTACAGCAAAGGACTGCAGCAGACTATGGAATCCACATACAGAGGAACAACGTTACTGCTGGAGTTGTGATGCATGGTTTCATGCA
>QFEU01001109.1:0-11607 GCA_003316345.1 Tricholoma terreum | reverse complement strand
CAGGCTGGTGTGGGTCTCGTTGGGTGCCGTTTGTGTAATGGCGTCGACGGGGATGGTGCTGGTCTGGGTGTCAGCGTCGATGTAGGCGGTGGAAGGCTGGGGAACGGCATCTGTAGACGTCCCTGCGTCACTCAGTGGACGCGGCAGCTCGTCACAGGGTGCCATCTGGGTAACGGCGTTGATGAGGGTGGTCTGTGTGCTGGAGTCTGTCGTTTCGCGAGTCGTGGGCTCCGTTTGTACGTCCTCGTCAGCCCGGATGCATGTCCGTGGCTCGACACACTTCCCTTGGCCGTGTTTTGTCTCCCATACTTCTCATTCAGCTGTTTTCCCTTTTTCTTCTCCCTCTTTCAGTCCTTTCTCGTATCCTTCCTTCAATAGTGCCATCTTCCCTTTTTCCAGTGACCTGGAAATTGCTTCTTTGACCACGATATATGCTTCTTCTCGACCTCGTGCCAGAATAGCTTCGTAGAGCTGTGGCTGGTGCTGTTGCACGCAGAGGACCTGAGTCGCGAGGTCATCCTTCGCTGATGCTGGTGCTGGTGCAGTTTTCTCTGCAGTTTTCTTTCCCATAGTAGTAGAGTGGCCGAAAATAGACAGTAGGCAGGTGCTGGTAGACTGGTGCTAGTTCTGTGTAACTGGTTCTGTAACTGGTTCTGTGGTTCTGTAGACTAGGTTCTGGTTCCATGGTACTGTAGACTGTAGACTGTAGCTCCGAGTTCTGGTTCTGTGGTTCTGTAGGCTAGGTTCTGGGTGCCGTGGCTGAGACTTGAGACTAAAAGCTAAAAGCAAAGAGCTAGACGCGAGTTATGCGTTGTGACGTGGTGCACAAGACAAAAAAGCTAGAGTGCCTGAGCTGAACCAGAGCTGCAGTGGGTGCGTTGAATCACGCTCTCATCACCAAGATGGAGACGGCTGAGGTGTCTCCTCGCAGGACGCGCTATGGTGCGGTCGTATAGTGATAGCCTAAGCGTAGTGACTGTGTACATGTGTGACTAGCTACTGACTACATGGTCACATGACCTGGAGTGGGTGTGCCCACACACCCTACTCCACTAAGTTAGGCTTCCGCTTAATTGAGTGGGATGTAAGCCACCTTACATCCCCGGTCACCCCCGGCTCACCGTTAAATCAGAACACCCACCCCCATCCTGGACCAACTAGCACGCATCATCACCGTTTTAGCGGGCCGGCCAAGCCACAATTCATGGGACAGCATCAATGATAAAGTTACACAAGCAATTGAGCAGGCACGCTCTGAATGCAGATTTCCGAAGAAGGCGAAGAAGCACCGTCGGGGAAACTTCCCAGCAATGGCGGTTGGGATCTCCCATGGCGGGGGTCAGACGGTACGCCTTTGCATGCGGTTACGTGCTTATCTAACTCCCAGCAGCAACCCGGGAACCTTTGTCACAACGACGCCAACGTGGCTGCATTGTCAAAACTCATTTCGAACGATGCTGTCCAAAAAGTCGCAGGCTTTGCCTCGGGTAGGCCCCCATTCCCTTGCTGCCGCCAGTATCCCAATTAAATATAAACTAGGTGCCTTTGCTACGTGGATGCCAAAGCTACATGAATACTACGTGGATCACCTCGACACCCTGTTACAACATGACTGTGAACTTCATCGAAACTTCCACAACAGCGTTTGGTCATCCATGGCCATCAACTTCGGCCCCAGGACATGCTGTAAAAAACACACGGACTTCAACAACCTTCCTTTCGGGATCTGCTCCATCTATGCAGCAGGCAAGTACGAGTCGAAAGAAGGTGGCCACCTTGTCCTCTGGGAGGCAGGGCTTGTAATCGAATTTCCTCCCAGCTCAACGATCCTAATCCCCTCCGCCGTTCTCATGCATTCAAATGTCCCCATTCCCAAGGGCTCCACCTGCTACTCCATTACCCAGTACACCGCAGGGGGTCTCTTCCGGTAGGTAGACCACGGCTTTCAGAGCGAGGAGTCATACTGGGAATCTTTGACGGACGAGGGATGTGCAGAAGAAACTCAACGGATGGAAGGATGAGCATCTATGGGAATGGGACTGTTTTCTACCAAGGACAAATTGCTAGCTTAAAATCATTTTGTTGTCTATACCTCAGGCTGGTATCAAACGAAATCCACCATTGCCATGTCAAATAACATGTGGCATTGCTCAATGACTTGCTAGTGAAATCAGTGTCGTGCTAGGTATCTGTTAGGATTTTCGGGCACATTCGACATGTAGTTGTAGCACCAAAAGCACGGGATATTGCTAATGCGGCAAGTCAAGCATCAGTTGTGAAGTAACCGCCGCCGCCCCGTCTGCTTCTCCGTGTGTATGCCAGTCTTGGAGAATTGGAGGTATGGGGCACACGTCTTCTCATATGATCCGACTGCGCTGAAGGAAGTGCCGAGTGTCAGACAACGTATGAGTAACATCCGATATAAATCTAGTCTCCAATGGTCCTGGATGGGATGCCACAATGATGCGATGAAGGTCAAACATTGACCTGATCGATGGTAAACGCTCAAGGCCCTACATGCTCCAACGAAGTCAGGACAACGGGATTATGAAATAGCGATGACAGGGACTTGCTCACAAGCGATCCTGGTGATATTGGAGGATCCTGGAAGAATGTTATGTGTGCTAGTATGGGTTATCAGGAGTATGGGTTAAGGGGAAGTCGACTGGTCGCCGGGCATAGTACATGCTGCTGAAGACCCAGCCTAATGATGCAAGATTTGGGAATTCAATCTAGTACGATCCGATCCACTTCGAAAATAGAAGCCGATCGACTAAGATCTCTGCAACCCTTTTTGGACGCATTTGCCGAATTGCATGTCAAGATCGACATCACGGACATGGCCTAGGGCGATATAAAAGGCTGGTCCATCATAATGGTAGTACAGCACCTTTTTCACCAAACACCACCAAGCTATCATTGCTGGTACTAGCATGGCGTGGAATTCATCGCGAAGCAGCCAGGTTCCCGCGCACTATTACCAGCCTGAGTCTAGCCCAACTGATTCACCTAACAACCCATTTCTAACCTTGCCCTGGAGTCCAACCCAAGCCACAAATATTTCCATGAGGCCCCTCCAACCTTTCAGCTCGTTCGTTGAAGATCCTACTAGGACGGTAACACAGCTGGCAACACCAGAATTGCCAACCCCTGCTGCAATTGGATCATTTGGCAACAGAATGCTTCGACGGGAGTATGCATTTATCCTCGACTCTGATGGAAGAGGCTCAGACAGGCCTGGGTCCCACTCCTCTGAGCTGGCAGTGGCAAATTCACCATCCACGATTTCTGACTCGGAAGAGCCTGCAGGAGGTTCAAGTTCAACCTGGGCTGGTGCATCTTTTACCCAACACAGAGATCTCACCTGCTGATGACCCGTCCCTGCTAGGATTAGGATTAGTGTTGCCAGGCACACCTATTGCGATAGGGCTTAGTCGCTTTTGGCGGCCAAGTATTACCGGTGTGTAGCGCAGGAGCCAGACCCAGGCTTCAACATGTGCTAACCAGGGAACCTTCATCTAGAAATTGGCTTCTTCACCTTCAATCCCCAGACCTTGACATCGTATTATGCTCTCCGACCAATACTGGATGCATCAGAAAATGCTGGGATTTCCGAGATTCAGTTTCAGAAATTGTTTTCACAGTGCAGGCTGTGCAACAGGATGATGTCAACACGTACCCGCGAATTTCACGCATGCCCTCTGGATCCTTTGGCTCCACTCAATGTAGATCATCCTGACCTGATGCATTTTTGGCTCGATTGTCAGCATGGCGGGGCTGGCGTTCCGCATGCACTGTTTGAACACATGTTTGCCCAGTGCATATTTTGTGACCTTTACATGACGAGCACAGCAGCAAAGAGTCACACCTGTGACTGGGAGGTTTAGGCAAAGGTCCTTACATCGTCGTGAGTTGCAGATTTTTGATGGTATACATTATCTCATTGGTGAACTTGTAAATAAACAAAATACAACCCGTGTACTGGCAGCAAAAGATATGGCATGCAGGTAGTATCATGAGAGCGGCAGCATCGAAGCGAGAAAAAGTTGATGGTGGTGTAAATACATGCAGATATGTTTACAGTCACAGATACAGCCGGTCATTAGTCTAGAAGGTGGCAGTTGTCAGTTTCCGGGTAGTCAGAAAGTATAGAATGGTTCGCTACGCACTGGTCAACCTGGGCTTGAGACTGGAGAAGTCGCATTGTGCCAATGCGGAGTTTGCATGGGTTCCAGCCAGCAACTCTTGTGTCTTGGAGATTCAGAACTGCCGCTGCCGCTGCCAGCGAGATTGGAATTGTAGGTAAACATATCACTGGCCTTGCAACGCTGGTTGCATCCGACCGTGCTGACCTGCCCTAAGCCCGTGAATGCTTTTAGTCCAACAGACTGGTCTAGAAATGGTTCTAACAGTCGGAAGGGTTCGTGCTCTCGTAGGTGACAAAGATGTTGTTCATCGAGGTCGGCAAAATCCAGATGGAGGCCATGCTCCTCGCAACACTCCTTGAAAAAGGCAACCCCTTGCTGAGCCACACCCAGCAATACCTGAATATCCTGAAGCCTCTGGATCGCGGGCTGGTGTCGAAAAAAAACAGCAGCATTTTGACCTTCCCCCACCAGGATTTCTGTCATGATCTCCTCCATCTGCAGAAAGAACCAAGGAGTAATATGCGATGATATTCCGTCTCAACAACGTCCACCGGCTGGGTTAGAAAGAGGTGTTCGGACTACCACACCACATCAGAACTAATAAACATAGATAATTCGAGAGCTTACTGCATGGTTTTTAGACGTGTATGGAAGTAGGGAATGGACACGTCAAACCCCCCTTTGGTTAACAAGGAAATTAGGAGCTATAGCTGATATCTGCTGAATAGAAGGATAATGGTGAAATTGGCCAAGACAAGTGCAGTGGTGCATGCCTGTCTGGGATGAATTCGAAGGCCAACCTGAACTATCAGCAAATTTGTGAACATTATTGCGCCAGCACGAGATGGCCACATCATCCATCTTGGAACAAGCGTCAAAAATAATCCTATGGGCTGAGAGGAAGAGATGGAGTAGATGCAGTAGGGATCTTCAAATGCTGAAACCTGCTGTTGCTGCATGTAGGAAGGCCAGGAATGCGGCTGCTGTGACCATGGAGTGGGGATACGTGCTTATCGCCCAATCGTTTCTCAGAGCAGACGTCATGATTCAACTTCCGACTCATCCAGCACCGAACTAGCTGGTGCTGTGCATACCAAATTTGGCTCATTGGATAGTTCGGAATTGCAGACAAATCTCCAATACCGTTCAGCAGGTGCCTATGTGAACTTGAAGTTCATCTTAATGGCTGCCTGGCCTCTCATGGCAGGTTCGTGGGATTTTCTGATCGCTCATTCTCAACCGCATCGTGTTGCAGCTGCCAGATGACTAGTGACTAGCCGCAGTACCAGTAGTTGGCAAACTCAGATTGAAACCTTCAAGGGCAATTGGGGAATTGCGGTGAGGCAACAGGCTATGAATCCGTTTATTGGGAGGGGAGCGTGGGATTGCAGGAGAGGATGTTGCTGGAAGCCGATTCAAGTTGTGGCTTCAAGGTACGATTAGCGACACTTTTTACACTGTATGATTAACGACACTTTTTTCATTGAATGCAGCTGCTCCAGCATGAAACCTCATCATGGTATACGTGAGGAAAATGATCACCTAGTGCCGGGCGACCTACACATGCTCTGGACGTGTACTATATGGACCCTTCAACTGACAAACTATTTGCTAAACTCCCACCACCCTACAAATGGAACCCCACCACAACCCACAACAGCCACCAGTCGGTCGACCCTCTGGTAGTTATACCCACAAAAAACGCCAGCGAACTGAGCAAGGAAATCAAGACATTTCCCCCATTCACCCCTACGCCAAGCACGCCCTTCCAAAGTCAGGCCCTAAGTCAGCTGCTGGTCAGGACTCTGTTCTGCATTCAATCGGCCAGGCATCAGCTAACGGTGCGTTTTCCCCCAAGGATCAGCATATTTCACCAGTCACTCCTTACCCGCAATTGATAAGTCTTCTCCTGTGCTTACCTGGTCATGAACAGAGTCTGATGTTGTTTGCCTGCTAGCATCAACCAGTGCCCATCAGCTTCCAACTGCTGGTATGCAACCCTCCAGGATCGCACCTCAACTTACCGGAACTAACCCTGGCTCGCAGCTCATGATGGTCAGACTTATCGGTATTCGCCAGTGTCCGGTAAGCTCCTCAATTAGCTCATATCTGACCCAACCGAACGTCCACACCACCATAGCGACACCAAGTTATCAACCACCATCTCAAACAGGGTCTTACCAACACAGCGATTTTGATGACGGGGGTGCGAACACTTCTCATCATTATTCACCAGTGCCTGATGCTTTGGACAGCATCTCATGCTATGCCCCCTCCAACTGGTTTGCACCGTACGTATTCGCCAATGTCTAGTAAACTCCTCAATTAGCTCGTATCTAACCCAACCGAATGTCTATCACCATAGCGACGCCAAGTTATCAACCCCTGTCCCAAACAGCGTCTTACGATTTTAATGACGGGGGTGCGATCACTTATCATCATTAATCGCCAGCACCTGATGTTTTGGACAGGATCCCATGCCATGCCCCCTCAAACTGATTTTCACTGTACGTCGGGCCTTCTGCTTTCACCCCTAACCTGACGCACCGGCCATAATGTAGCATATGAATCGCATAGATCTGGCTCTCCCGCCGGGCTGCCTCAAGATGCTTCTGGTCGTGCGCAACTTCCTCATTGAGCCGTGCTTCTTGGCTTACCTTGTGATGCCTACAGCATGCTTGCTGGCAAGCACCGGAATGACAAACCCCATTGGTAATCCCTTCGACCTTTCTATTCAGCCAGCACAAGCAGTCAATTTAATTCACCTATCGCTTAGGCTTCAGGAACGTATCAGCGACTCATCAAGTGGATACCCCCTCCCTGGGACAGGTAAGACAAACCGGCGGTTGCAACATAGTGTTCTAACATCGGTTCAGCACGCCAGTGCTCCATCTGATGGCCATCTGGCTTTGGCATGGGATCTCGTAACTCAGCCCGAAACCGACACAACCGCTTCCAAGCTCGCCATTAACAATGTGTTTCTTGAGCACATCAAGGGCGCGAAGTACCCTGTGCCAGGGTCTGCCTATACCCATCTCTCACCCGAAACACAGCAGCACCTGGATTGCAACACTGCCTTATATGTAAGTTCATCGCAGACACCTGTTTGGGCCTTTAGCGCTCACTTCTTACAATACCCCATTCCTCCAGAGGATCTCACATGCCGACAAGTTCTATAAATATATGCACCAGGCTACCCAATCCATCATTTATTCGAACCTCCTCCCAGGTTTCGCCGAGGTTGTCAAATCTGGGGACAGTCTGAATATCGCCAAGGGGGTGCACCAGTTACTTGGAACAGGCGAGTACCTCCATACCCGTCGTCCAAAGGTTCGTGATTCCCTTTATGAGATGCATATGGAGAGAGCGCAGCCTAAAAATGGCTTGTGTCTTACAGGAGATGCTGCCGCTCATCGACGATGATCTTAAGCGCCAGGGCTTAACCCGAACAGAGCTCCCAGCCGGTGCAGTGGCAATCAACTTTAAACAACCCGTCACCCTCCCATGCAGTTCTCCGAGCAGTGACTTGGATGTTTATCAGCACTACAGCTCCACTGCCCTATTTGAATTGACTATAAGGATGATCATGTTCTTTAGTTCCGAAGAAATCCTAGAATGGTTTCAGAAGGGGTTGGGGCCGCGGATATTCGCTGTCCCAGGTGCTTATGTACGTCTTCGTCTTCGTGCACTGGGATTCAACCTGACCCCTATTCGCAGCTTGAGGATGGCCTGATGAACACCATCAACGGCACATCCCCGGTTGGCATCATCCCGTTAGATGACCAGTTCGAAGGCAAGGTGTTCGCTATCGCTTCTCAGCTGGAATCTATGGCAGATACAGAGGAGGCTGTGACTTTGCAGTGGGACCTTCAGAAACTGACACACAGGATCAAGGCTCACCTTCCTCGGGCCAAAAACATCGAACTTCTGTGAGTACCCCAGGGATACAGTGTTTGTAGACAACCTAAACGACTCACATCAGGTTGTCACATGATAGCACCTATCTCAACACCTATCGGCGAGCTGGCCATTACAGTCTGGAATCCCTTGAAGGGCAGCGGGCATGAGAGTATGAGCCGCATTTCAAATTTCCCTCTTTTGATCATAGTTTTTGCTCCACATATATACTAGCTTGAGATCCATAAGCCTTTCCCTCTTTACATTCTACATGACCTGACAATGCTACTCCACAGGCGCCGCGAGATCACCCATAAGCAGTGCATTGAATCAGAACAACGGTGCTGAGACGAACCCTGCCCGTGTCAAACCAGAAGTTGAGCAAAGTCTCCCTACTCAACCAGGGTATGTCATGTTACTGTTAAGGAACAGCTCGAAATGAGGCTCAAGGCTGCCGAGGCCGAGGTCCACTGACTTCGCAACGTCAACAAGGCCCTGATGCTGAGCACAGCTAGGCACATAGTCGGCGCCTCCACTTTTTGATTTCCGTCCTCTCCCAAAACCCACCACCACAAAACCTTAAGACGGCTGTATACGAGTTCGAAACCTGCCTGGACAGGTGACAACCCTGCATTGACTCAGGCTCATGACACAGACTACACATTATTTGTTTCCCTTTCCCCATCATGCACCTTGTCGATTTGGGGACCGCTTTTAGGCTCTGCACTCCATGTTTGTTCGATTCTACACTTGTCTCCCGCTGCGGTGCCGCGCACACCTTCCAAAAGCTTCGCTTGAGACTCAAGGTCCCGGCGACCAGTGGTCGCCTTGATTGCTCACTCTGGCTTGGTCTGCATGGAGATTTTTTCCCCTGAAGACCCCAACGACGATGATGGACCCGTGGACGCTGGTATATGACCTGCACCGACACGACTCTGACGCAAGACCTACGGTAGAACTTGAGGTGCATACCTCCCTCTTATGAGCGTGAGCATGTGCTTCGCCTACTGTATGGTGCTTTCTTGCACCTTCACCCCTTTATGACTGTCGTTTGTATCCGCATTTTATCCTGATCCCAGTCATGTCCATTAACAGGCTTGAGGCGACGACCACTTAGTTGTGGTTAGTACGTGCCTCATCTGTGCTGACACACCATGACGACAGACTCAGATACGCCTTCGAGTCTCCATAACTAGCCCTCTTAGGCTCGGCCTCCCTCTTATGAGTGTGAGCACGTGCTTCGCCTACTGTATGGCGCTTTCTTGCACCTTCACCCCTTTATGACTGTCGTTTGTATCCGCATTTCATCCCGATCCCAGTCATGTCCATTAACAGGCTTGAGGCGACGACCACTTAGTTGTGGTTAGTATGTGCCTCATCTGTCATGGTGCTGACACACTGTGACGACAGACTCAGATACACCTCTGAGTCTCCATAACTAGCCCTCTCAGGCTCGGGCTAGCCTTCTATGCTTTGCGTTTATTTTTTGAAGTTCAGAGGCCCTGTTGTTTTCCAACACATGCTCAGTTTGCTCCCTGTGCTACAATTGTGACCTTTCCAGCCTAGAGCCTGTTGGCGCCACTTTCAATTGTTCAGTTGATCTTGGTGCCTGACCACTGCCAAGGTAAGATGCCAGCGTGTTCGCGCAATCTGAGAATTATGTGTGTCAATGCGACCTGGCAGTTATGTGCGCTAGCACGATCTGAAAATTAACGCCACCAGATCCCTGATATAGATTCCCAATATAGATCTCATCTCCCTGCCCCTTTATTATATGCATGTATTTGTACAACAAACTCCAACCAGCGATAAATAGGACCTTGGATTGATGCGCAGATCACTCGAATCCCCCCACCATTCCTTTACACATGCCTGATTCGCCTTTCACAGACGGCACTAATCAGGGTACAAACCCCGATCCTGAAGAAGAGTCCCTTCGAGCCACTTACGCAGGCGCCAAGCGCCGGATTGCAACCCTCGAGAAACAACTCCAAGAGCTCCAAGAAGCAGGCCCTAAATGAAGGTCGTGAGTTCTTTTGACTTCCTCATCGAACTATCCCTTCCATATACTTGGGCAGGGAAGCGTCTTCTACAGTCACCCAAGGCCGCGCTATCTGCCGACTTGTATCAATGTTTCAGTCAATAGATGAACTAACTGATGAGAGCGATCGCTGCCGTGCCCTTGACGAGGATGAAGGTGAGGGCGAGGGTGAGGGCGAAGACCAAAGTATCAATTACACATTGGAGTACGTTGCATAATATCCCTCAGCTTGCAGGACGCGGCAGCACATCCGTGACGGGCACCCTGATTTTCTGGTCACTGCAGAATCATGGCCTGCTTTTCTTTACCCACACGTGAGGGGCGACAATAGTAATCTAGAACTCGGGTTGTTTAAAAGTGCCATTCTTGTCAAAGTATCGCACAAGTTGAACAATACCTCTTACTTTGATTGACAATACTTTCCCAGGCTTTCAAATTCATCTTTACTTCACCGACTTCTGCACACGACATAAACGGCGAAAATGATCTGGAAAATCAAGCTCTGCGGCCACTCAAGCGATTCCGGAGCCAAAAAGCTCCCACTCGGGGGAATGTCGCTAGCCTTCTTGGGGTGCGATCAGTCACCCCCCGATCGATCGCCTACATTGCCATACAAGCAAGCATCCTCCATTTTGAAAAATTGCCGAGATTAATGTACCTTTTACAGTTGCGATTTTCTCTGTCCAATGCATCCGCTTGGAACGAGAATGATGGATGTTTCAGCTATCCTGTTTTCTATAACAACATCTGTGATTTCTTCGAAGATGTGCCTGGCGCTGTCGCTCAAGGTCATACTAAGAGTCTCCTCTCGTGGTGGACCAGGTACACTATTTGTTGGCTACTGATTATCGCCGCCCTTCTGACCGTCGAGCACGCAGAAAAGTCTTTGGAGATCACCGGATACCCACACAAGCAGGGTCGCAAGCAGGGAGTTCTGTCTCCAAAATGGCAAGCCAACGAGCTGCCCGCGAGCTCAGTGGGAGGTAAGCATTGTGTGTGAAAGACACATCACCCCTCCATATTTCAGCTGAATCAAAAGTTTTCTCGGCGGCAAGGTTTCCGCATGCTCTGCCGCATGACTGATATCATTGATTTTAGCGGATAGCATCTTTTATCTACCAATTATCCTATTTTTACTACATGAATAAAAAGTATTCTTGAGACATCCTTTGACAATGCCAGACAATCGATTCAAAAGGTTGGCAAATATACCATTGAACGATCAAATGCATACTCGGCCACAATTCTGCCGATCCCTGCCATTTATTGTATTCCTCATGATGCCTCTCCCCAAAAACATACATCATCCATTGACGGCGAACGTTTCCCCCACATAGACAGAGATGCCACAGGGCATATTCTCGATGGGTAAGTGGAACACGATTGCATTTATCTGCGTGGTAGGAAGGGCCTACCGGCACCTTAGGTTTTTACGTCTCTGACCATTCACGGCGACCTTTTCCCCCCACATAGACTGATGCCACAGCGTATATTCTCGATGGGTAAGTGGAACACAATTGC
>QFEU01001107.1:6017-17233 GCA_003316345.1 Tricholoma terreum | reverse complement strand
GATTTATGTGCATTATGTAAGCATCATCAACAAATGTTAAGTCCCCACGTCGTTGGCATCAATATATATCTATTTGATTACTTATATCTTATGGTGTTTTGGCTTAGTGGTTGTGTGTGTTGTGTTAAATTCTATTATTCCATGAGGTCTTGTGTTCAATCCCACCTGAATGTACTTTTTTTCTAGTCATAATAATTATGTAATACAAAAATACGCCCTCTCACCAGAGGGAATGTTTGCAAACACTTGGTTCTCACGAGAGCAGTGTTTGCAAACGTTGTTGTTTGTACTCAGAGAAAAAGTTTGCAAATGTTTGACACGGACGGCTCCTGTGACCAGCGTGCTTTTAGTGCAATCCCTGGGTTTTCCGACCACTCTACTGGGTATAAACAGGTGCAAATCGAAAAGAAAGAACTAAAAAAAGGAAAGATTGATAAATCCACCATGGACTCAGTGCCGTCATGAATATCATGCATGTTACCCTACATGTGCTACTGTGCAATCTTTTCTGTTATCCACACCTCGACATCCACTAAACTGACGACACTTTTTACAGGCCACCGTGCATTCCTTTTGGCACTTTCGAATATCTGTAAGGGGAGCACTCTGCGAAGCCCTACGAACATGTCCGAACATCTACGAACACGTCCGAACATCTACGAACACATCCGAATGTCCGTGAATCACTTCGCAAGCTCTTGAACCACTTCGCGAACTCTCAAACATCTTCGGACCTCTCGAATACGGTTCACATCATCTTTGCACACACTCTAACACCTTCGGAACATCATCGCGCGCTTCATACCATGTTTGGAGATGCGCACATCAATTCTGGATGATCCCCATCATCCCAGGGATCATCTGTTCATTGTATATTGACCCTGTAGACTACTGCCCCATTGGGACCACTTCACTGTAGATAGTCACACCCCTTTCAGTACATAGTTCCAGGCCTTGCAAAGGGAACCTTAGAGTATTCTCTTTGGTTTTCCCTTGCAAGGTAAGAGTCTAACTCTTGTTTTAGTTTCCTAATTAATAACTTTGGTTTTCCCTTGCAAGTATCGGACCCTTTGGTCCTGATCGTAAGGTTGCCCTTACAGAAGAATACTCTCCTTTTGGTGGACTGAAGGTAGTAAGGTACCCAGGCCAGCTAGTAAGCAGACGAAGTCTTTTTTTTAGATAACTTCGAGCCTTTCTACGCGACTTCGGACCCCCTGCAAACTTCCCTCCACTCCTATACCACCCAAAGCCTATAGATTCCCCAACTACACCCATTTCCGAGGCTGAGGCCCGAATGCGACACCTGGAGAGCAACTTTGCAGATTTGCACGTCACTCTCCAACTCTTTCTCGCCCAACAGGCGAATATGCAACCTCCTAATGTCTTCCCCAGCATCTCAAACCCTGCGTCTGAGGACCCACGTGCCACCCCCATCCCCGAAACTCCTTGCGAACGAGTGACGAACTCGGCAGGCACCCGGCACGTCAAGCCGTTGTGTCCAAATGAGTTCGGAGGCGACCGCGCGAAGGGACGAGGATTCCTAAACTCATGCAAACTCTACACGGCCCTCGCACCACACCAATTCACGGACGATCATGCGAAAATCATGTGGGCCCTCTCATTCATGAAAAGCGGCTGTGCAGCATACTTCGTGGAACGACAGATGTGGGGTTATCACAATGTAGGAAGTCTATCCTATGCATCATGGCAGGAGTTCGTTGACGAGTTCATCTCCGAATTCTGCCTGAAAAACGAAGTCCAAACGTCAAGGACTGACCTCGAGACCATGAAATTCTTCCAAGGTGGATGAAGTGTCGACGAGTATGTTGACGATCTTCACGAGATAGTACAATGAGCTCGCTATTTTGAGGGCACACACATCACCCTGAAGTTTCGCCAAGGGCTTGATGAAAAGATCCAGGACCATGTAGCCTGCCTCACAGAGGGACGGCCATCTGATGACTCCCCACAGCAATGGTACGCTGCTGCAATTCTATGTGACGAAAATCGTATCACCAATGAAGCATTTCGGACGCATTCGCAGATTGCCCCAACACCTACAAACACCTCCAGTGTGTTCTGAAAAACCCTGCCACGTATTACAATGCTGGCTCCAACAGCTTCACGCTTTACTCCTTCCATTTCAAATGTGTCGGGACCATCCTGCGTACCTACCATGTTCGTTGGTGGATCTGCACCGCCGAGACCAAAGGATGCGACGGGTCTCATATGCTTCCGTTGTGGCGAAGGAGGGCACTCTTGTCCCCAATGCCCGAGACGGTTCGACATCCGATTCATGGACTTCGAAGAACGACAGAGCTTTGCACAGGACGAATTCGCAGCCTTAGATGTGAGGGCGGTAGAGGAACGAACTACTGAAGCAGTGGAAGAAAAGGAGGAGAACACAGTGGATTTTGGCGAGGACAACGAGTGAGCAGTATGCCACCATTGTATTCGAGAAATCATTTCGATATGTTGTTAGTAGAAGAGGTATATGAGTCAAATGCTACCTCTTCCACCAACCCAATCGCGAACGATTCGAAAGCCATACCAACCCCCCCAAACCTTGCGAAACCTCCAAAACCTCGTTCGAGATTCCAAAATCGTCCGAAATGGGAAAGACGACTCCCCGAACGATATGTCATATCTTCCACCCCGAGCACGAACTCGCTCAAACTCGATGTCTCAATGCAAACCCTCGACACTGGCGAGGTGGTGGCATCGCTGGCCCTCCTAGACTGCGGAGCCTCTGGCCTTTTCACCGATGGGAACTTCTTGAAGATGAAGAACCTCACGATGAGGAAGTTAAGCCAGCCCGTGGACATATACAACGTGGATGGCACCGCAAACGAAGCTGGAAGGGTTTCGGAAGTCTGGGAGACTGTACTCCGATATCACGACCACTCCGAACGTGCAATATTTGCGGTGACCTGTTTAGGCAAGCAGAACATCATTCTCGGACTCGACTAGCTTCGTGAACACAACCCCGAAGTCGACTGGCAGACAAACAAAGTCAAGATGAGTCGTTGCCCGAACCACTGCTGTACCTGTCAGAACGAGACGAATGCCGAACGAAAAACGGCATTCAAGGAAGCGGAATGTATTTGCACATGTTGTGCTGGTTCGATGCCATCGACAGACGACGACATGGGAGATATTCCCAATCTCGCACCTGATTCAGACGACGATGAGGATGATGACGAGCCGTATGTGGGGGAGGATGCGCTCGAAGATGGAGATCGCATCTTTGTAGCCACAATCCCCTGCGAGGCAGAATTCATTCGAGCCACGTCAAACGTTTTGCAACGCTTAGCTGAGGCGTTCCACAAGAACTCGCAACCAAAATCCTTTGCCGAATCCGTCCCCACACACTTCCATGATTTCGATGACCTTTTCTCGAAATCGTTGTTCGACCGACTACCCGATTGGAAGATTTGGGACCACACGATCGAACTCGTACCAGGAGCGAAAGCATCGAGCTGCAAGGTGTACCCCCTCGCCCCCAACGAACAATCTGAAATGGATGCTTTCATCCATGAAAATCTAAGTAGTGGCCGAATACGCCCCTCGAAATCACCCATGGCATCTCCGGTATTCTTCATCAAGAAGAAGGATGGCACTCTCTGCCTCGTACAGGACTACCGAGCGCTGAATGCCCTCACGATCAAAAATCGGTACCCCCTACCCCTCATCTCGGAACTTGTCAACCAACTTCACGGTGCGAAATACTTTACGAAGCTCGACGTACGATGGGGTTACAACAATGTTCGGATGAAGGAAGGTGATGAGTGGAAGGCAGCTTTTCGTATGAACCGCGGGCTCTTCGAACCTTTGGTGATGTTTTTCGGACTCACTAACTCTCCCTCCACCTTCCAGACTATGATGAACGACATCTTCCAGGACCTCATCATGGAAGGAGTCGTCTGTGTTTACCTCGACGACACCCTCATCTTTACGAAGTCCATCGAGGAGCATCAACGCGTCACTTGACTGGTCCTTGAATGACTTCGCGAACACAAACTATTCCTCTGCCACGACAAATGCGAATTTGAACGAACCACCATTGAATATCTCGGACTTATCATTTCGGAAGGTGAGATTCGCATGGATCCAATCAAGGTGGCAGGAGTGACAGAGTGGCCGACCCCGAAGTTGAAGAAGGAGGTACAGTCCTTCCTAGATTTCGCGAATTTCTACTGCCGCTTCATCGAAGGGTTTTCACATCACGCAAAGCCATTGTTCGAGCTCACGAAGAAGGATCGAGAGTGGAATTGGGCAGAGATGGAGCAAGGGGCATTTGATGAGATTAAGAATCGGATCACCTCCTCCCCGATTTTACGTTTCACTGATGATTCTAAGGCATTTCGCATTGAGGCAGATAGTTTGGACTATGCAACCAGCGGAGTTCTCTCCCAACAATCTTCGGACGACCTCAAATGGCACCCCATTGCCTTTTACTCGAAATCGCTCAATGCTGTCGAATGCAATTACGATATCCACGACAAAGAGATGTTAGCGGTGATGTGAGCATTGGAGAAGTGGCGGCACTTCCTCGAGGGAGTGAAACAGAAGGTCGAGATATGGACAGATCACAAAAACCTTGAGTACTTCATGATTGCGAAGAAACTGAATCGCAGACAGGCTCGATGGTCCCTCTACCTCTCAAGGTTTGACTTCGTGATGCACCACTGCCCTGGAACCAGTATGGGTAAGTGCGATGCACTTTCGCGAAGGGCTGACCATGCGAAGGGCTCCAATGATAATCGAGACACCACTCTACTCTGACCCGAATTCTTTGCGGTTTGAGCTCTCGAAGGAGTTACGATGGAAGGGGCGGAAAGGGATATCTTAAGGGAGGTGCGAAAGGGGGTTCGAGACGGACGAAGCGAAGATGCAGTGATGTTAGCAATGAAGGAACTGGACAGGTCAAAGGAAAGAATGGTATGAAGTTCGGAATGGGCCCAAGAGAACGGACTATGGAAGTTCCGTGACCGAATATATGTTCCGATGATCCCAGACTTACGACACAGAATCACCGAACAACACCATGACTCCAAAATCGGGGGGCACGCTGGGCATTGGAAAACGCTCAAACTAATTTTGCGAAGCTACTGGTGGCCGAACATGTCCCAATATATCGGCCAGTACTGCAAATCGTGCGATTTGTGCCTTCGAACAAAGACCCAGAGACGCAAACCGTTTGGCAAACTCCACCCCCTTGCAATACCTGAAGCACGGTGGGATGTTGTAAGTGTCGACTTTATCATCGAACTACCCGATTCGCATGGGTTCGATGCGACAATGGTGGTTGTGGACTCGGTGAGCAAGTGCAGTCACTTCATCCCCACCCACGCAACGATCACCGCACTGGGATCCACCCGACTCTACCTCCAGAACGTGTGGAAGCTGCACGGACTACTGAGATCGATGTTGTCCGACCGCAGGCCACAATTCATAGCCGAATTCATGCGCAAACTCTATCGCCTCCTAGGAATCACCATTTCGTCCTCCACCGCCTATCACCCCCAGTCAGACGGTCAGACTGAACGCGTAAACCAAGAGCTCGAACAGTATATTCAAATTTTCATGAGCGAACGACAAAACGATTGGGACACTCTACTACCTCTGGGTGAATTCACGTACAACAACCACATTCATGCTTCAACACAGCACACCCCCTTCTTCCTCGATACGGGTAGACACCCGCAAATGGGCTTCAAACCAAATCAACGACCTTTGAAGGTCAAGGCCATCAATGAATTCGCAGATCGGATGAAGTCTTCACTTGATGAAGCATGGGCAGCTCTCGCAAAGTCGAAGGAGGACATGGCGCGATACTACAATCAATGTTGAACACCAGCACCCAAATTTGCAGTGGGCGAGAAGGTCTTCCTGGATGCTGCCGACATCAGCACAACCCGACCCACGAAAAAGTTCGCACATCGCTACCTCGGACCGTTCCCTGTCATTCGCCCAGTCGGTTTGCACGCATATCGCCTGAAGCTACCCCAATCCATGTCACAACTACACCCCGTCTTTAACGTGGTCAAACTCATGCCCACCCCACCTGATCCGATCGAAGGGCGAAGGACACCACCACCACCACCACCCGAGATCATAGAAGGGGAGGAAAGGTATGAGGTAGAAGAGATAATTGATAGCAGGATGAGGGGGAGGAGATTACAGTACCTGGTACGATGGAAAGGATACGGACGTGAAGAAAATTCGTGGATTTCGGAAGGCGGTCTAGATGCACCCGACCTCATTGGGGACTTCCACGGGGCCCACCCAACTGCACTGAAACACATAAATGCCCTAATGTTCGGACATATGGGTTTTCGACCACGACCACGCACACTACGATGGTAGGGAATTACGCATCGGGACGCTGCGCCTTAAGGGGGGGGGTGATGTAAGGGGAACACTCTGCGAAGCCCTACAAACATGTCTGAACATCTACAAACACGTCCGAATGTCCGCGAATCACTTCGCAAGCTCTCGAACCACTTCGCGAACTCTCAAACATCTTCGGACCTCTCGAATACGGTTCGCATCATCTTTGCACACACTCTAACACCTTCGGAACATCATCGCGCGCTTCATACCATGTTTGGAGATGCGCACATCAATTCTGGATGATCCACATCATCCCGGGGATCATCTGTTCATTGTATATTGACCCTGTAGACTACTGCCCCATTGGGACCGCTTCACTGTAGATAGTCACACCCCTTTCAGTACATAGTTCCAGGCCTTGCAAAGGGAACCTTAGAGTATTCTCTTTGGTTTTCCCTTGCAAGGTAAGAGTCTAACTCTTGTTTTAGTTTCCTAATTAATAACTTTGGTTTTCCCTTGCAAGTATCAGACCCTTTGGTCCTGATCGTAAGGTTGCCCTTACAATATCATTGTTTCCAGGACACGATTCTTCCCGGCATCGACGGCATGTGTGGATAGTCTTCCATTTTCGCTGGCTTTCGGGAACCACCTGTTGCCGTTTTGTAGGCCTGGAATCACTAGTATCTGGCATCCTGTAACATAATTTAGATGGCTCGGTAAGTGTCACAAAATTAAGACACACATATTACCACCTGCAGTTGGCACAGTGGTATCTGGGAGCATCTGCTCAGGCTCAAGCTCCAATTCTTCAGGAGATATACTTGGAGTTGGTAGCTGATTTTTTGAACACCGTGGAGGCAATGTAACCAAAGGGAGACCTGACAAAGTTGGTAGAATAGGCCGGGATGGGGAAATATCAACAGAAAGTGAGGATGGGACAAAGTTATCAAGGTCGGTAACACCCTGAGATGGTTGAATAGAAGTGGGGACTGCAGTGAGAAATGTTGGGAATGGTTGGTGAGGTGCAGCAAAAGTTTTGCCAGTCTTTTCGATCATGTTCATTTTGTCAGAGATAAGTTCTTGTGATGCGCGGATGTTGTTTGTCTTCTCCCAAGATTTGGCATATGCACAAAGGACATCTGTAGTAATGTAAAACCGATCTTTTCCATCGGCTGACCGGTTCCACTCCTGTGCAAAAGCCTCAAAGTCAATTTTACCTTTCCCATTGGAACTTGCAAGTGTGGTGAAGAATTGTATCTTATTGAAAAAGTAGCGGCGGGCCTCAAGTGTGGTTGGAGGAATGGCAGGAAGAGCTAGACCTTGCCGCTTTTGAAGCCAGTCATCACTGGAATTTAACTTGAAAGAGATAGCAGACTGTTCACTATATGGCTCTATTGCTAAATGGAGCTGAAGTGGTTCTGAACAATCAATGAATCAATCTAGGCATTTTGAGAAATGTAGTCTTTAGATTTGCCTACCAGGCAAGGTGCAGATTCCAAACTGCTCTGAAGTCCTTTCATACAGATCTCCATTGACCCAATCTGAATATGCATATGCTCCTTCCAGAGTATCTGAAAGATAGTTAAGGAGAAAATGAGTGCGGTTGATAAGGCCCAGATTGTGGTGGTAGTCCCAGTTGACACCAAACAGATGCTTTGCATAGGCCTGTTCAATATTTAATTTGAGTCTATCCAGACAGACAAAAAATAAATACCTGAAGATTGTACCATGTACGATGATCTGTTAAACAATTGACAGCTAAACAAGGCCCTGCTACTCAGTCCAATTTAGCTTGAATTGTTTCCAAATTATGATAAGTACGTACCATGAAGTGCTCCAAATTTGCGATAAATATCACCATGAGGACCACCCTCTACACTATTGGTTCCACGCAGACACTTCCACTTTTGCAAGCCATATTTATCAATCCCAGCTTTCTCGTACAAAGCAACTCCTTGGATATCTGAGAGATAGCCTTCACGAGCCAGTTGAAGAACACTTTTAGCCTTTTGTCCAGTCACATTGCTCAAAAGGGGATTTCCTCGTGCATCAACAGTGTCACCAAAAGTATCAACAACAAACTGTATTGCATGAACAAGCACACTTGGAGAAGGAGCATGGCATGGAGTACATTCTTTGATCCAACGGGGATTTCGCTGCAGCATTTGATCGAAGGTGATATGGAATGCTTCATGACAGATTCTATTGACTTGTTCCTGTTGGAGACGGCGGATCCGTCTCCTATAGCAAAGCGGTGATTGCGTCGTGATAGCCTAAGCGTAGTGACTGTGTACATGTGTGACTAGCTACTGACTACATGGTCACATGACCTGGAGTGGGTGTGCCCACACACCCTACTCCATCTGCCCACATCCAAAAAGGCGATGTCCTCGTCGCCACAGCAAAACAAAAATGCAAAACCATAAGTAACAATAATATAGACAGGTGAACTCTATGGTTGGTATCAAAATAAAGTAACGAAGAACTCAACAAGTTGGTGCCCATCCCAAAGCATGGAGAGCTCGACTCAAGTCAGCAAGGCGGGGGTCATGATTCCAGTCAAGCTTCAGAGGGGGAGGAGCATGAGGAGCAGGTACTACCCCAAAGGGCACAGTAACAACAGGTCGTCCTGGTCCAATACCAGAGGGGTGATGTCGGGTGATAAAAGGTTGTGGATGCAGCTGGTAGGCATGGGATGGTGGCTGTTGATAACGAAGTTGTTGTGTAGCTGAAAAAATTCGGGGTGAGGTTCGTCGTCGCCTTGTCCGTCGTCGTAGAGTTCCAAATGGCTGTATACAGCCCGTTTTCAGACCAGAGAGGTCTCGCGAATATGCGCTGGGTGTGATCGGCATCGACGCCACGTCGTCAGCCCAGTCAAAACGGGCAGGTACTGGTGTCGAGCATGGCGGTACAGAGCTCGGAGGGGTTAGGACGGGAGATGGGGGCCGTAAAACGGCAGCTGTAGCATGCTCAGGTACGCCGGGAGCTGCAGAGCATGCAGGGATCAGTGAAACAACGTTTTGACGGCTGAGCTGGGGAGAGACGGGTGGTGTAGAATGTTTCCTGGGCTGGGTAGGGGAACGAAGAGTTCTAGGAAGTGGTGCAGTCGTCGCCACGTCATTTCCTCGCAGCTGTTGATGTTCATCGTCGAGGGCCTTCGTAGGTAGCGAGACAGCACGTTTCCGAGCAAGCTGGGGTGAGTTGGGTGGTTGGGATACGTTCCGGGGGTGTTCTGATGGACCTGGTGGCGCGTCCCGTTGCTTTCGAGCTGTGGCCAGTGGTCCCAAGTCGGGCAGAGCAAGAGGTTCAGTCGTCGTCGACAGACGCGTCGACGGTGACGTGGCAGTCGTGCAGGGCGTTTCGGGGTGAACGGGGGTCAGGGGAGCAGGCTGTGGGGAGCTGGGTGGTGTGGGAGGGCTCCTGGACCTTCGTCTGGGGTTCTGAGGGGAGGGGAGTCGTTCCGTCGAGCAGGCGATGCGTTCTGGTGAACACATTTGCTCGTCGTCGTGCGGCTTGGTCTGCTGGGCTGTAGACGGTCGTCGTGGGCTGTCAGGTGCGTGGGTAGCCGTATCCGTGGTGGTAGCTGGTTGGGTGCTAGACGAGGCCCGAGTCGTCGTTTCAGAGGTAGTTGCAGCAGTAGTGGCCGCCGTTGCTGGTTGTGACATGGCGGCGGAACGGTGGGGCTCAGGGCTCGAGAACAGGGGTCGTGGGGGCTGCCGGGGGGCTGTGGGTCGACTCGGCAAGGTATGCCGTCGTTTCTGTGGTGCTAGGGACGGTTTTGGGGCTGGGGGCAGAGTGGTGGTGGCCGTTGACGACGGCGTTGACGCTGTTGATGGCGGTGTTGACGTGGCTGATGGGGGCTGTGCAGGCGTTGACGACGGACTGGCAGGGGTTTCGTCGTGGGGTGCCGTTTGCGTATCGACGTCGGCAGTGGTGGTGGCATCGGTCTGGGTGCTAGAGTCATTCCGTGTGGTTGTTTCGGCTTCCTTCGACGCGATGGCTTTCGCAACCTCCGTGACGAGTATTAGACTCCCTTCCTCGATCGAGACGCAGTAGCCGTAGCCGTGTTTCCAGTTGTCCTCCTTCGATCCGCTGTTTTCGTCGCCTCTGGGTACTGTCTGGGTGTTGGCGTTGGTGGTGGTGGCGTCGTTGGTCTGGGTGTTAGCTTCGACGAGGGTAGTTTCCTTCTCCTTCATCCGGGTCTCCTCCTTTATCCTTAAGTTCTCTTCGCATCTCTTCACCCCTGCCTCAAGGCCTTCTTCTCTTCCTATCTCCTTGCCTCGTTGGTATTCCCTGCGTGTATATGTTTCGTATTCTTCTTTCCATGCCGCTGTTGCACGCTCACTCTCCTCTACTGCTTCCGCCCATCCTTCGTCTCTCCCTTTTCCATACCCTGTCATCCATCCCCTCTCTAGGTACTCTTGTAGCACATCTCGTAGGTCTTCAATAATGACGTTGGCTGTTGTTGCAGTAGTGGTCAGTTTACATAGCTTTTTGATGGTTGAGTCGATGCGTTTGGCTATGATCGATAGCTTGGGGGTCGAGTCATTGTCTGGTGCTAGTGGAGCTATAGCTGCGGCTGTGTGGACACATGTCTCTGCTCTGTCGGTTGCGGACACATTTTCTGTGGCAGTGGCATCGTTGGGTAGCAACAGTTCTGACGTGTCCGTTCTCGCGGTTGGTGCTGTTGCACTCGATGCCGTCATTACGGCGTTTACGGCTGCTATATTCGTGTCCAAATGAAATGCGTTCTCGTGCCGCTTCTTCTTTTGGGTTCGTTTGCCTTGTCCTGGACCTGGCATGCTGAATATATTGTAATAACTGAGAGAGAAACTGGTAGACTGGTTCTGGTTCTGTGTGACTGGTTCTGGTTCTGGTTC
>QFEU01001106.1:0-31998 GCA_003316345.1 Tricholoma terreum | reverse complement strand
GGGGGTGTCTGGAATTTGATGGAAGGCAGAGCGCCCAAATTTAACCTACGGCTACCACCGCTGTGAAGGGTACTGGTGGTGGAAGAAACGGATTCGCCCCGGCTTCTTATGGTGGGAAGCACGGTATTCGTTTGACTAGGTCTGCGTGGGCCAGCGGGTAAAGGCGGCCTGGATGGTCTGGCTCTTGGACCTCGTGTTTGGTTGTTGGGTGAAGATTGGCCAGAAGGTATCATTGTGTCGTTCCTACTAAACTCTACGGTATTCGGGCTAGCTGAATGCGACGAATAAAACCTGTTACGATTCGGGGAGCTTCCAGTTGTGCTGGGCGTCGGGCCTGAAGTACTGGGAGTTGGGTCCTCCATGGTGGAACTGACGACAGTATCATAGGGCGGTGGCGAGTCAATAGAATCAGATCGACTATGGTATCTAAGTGAATTCGAGGTCGAGGCTTGTGGTTGCTGTAAAGGAGGAGAAGCCAGTAACCGATGTCGTGCAGGAAGGGACTGAGGTTGAACTTCTGAAGTGCCCGCGACAGGTATGACGACTGATGTCGCAAACACTACTGGATCGGGATGACGGGGTGTTGACCATTCCGGTTCTGTTCGATGAGTGAGCGAAGGATTTAAAACATCTGGTACTGGTCCAGAAAGTGCTGCAGAAGACGTCGCATCGGTACCGGTTTTCGCAGGATTACCTTGCTGAGGCGGAGCAGGCGGCAGCATCTTGGGGGAAGGGGGTATTCGAGGCAAGCCTTTCGTTCTCGATCTGAGCGAATCTGTCGACTGCATGTGCGATACGGAGTGGGCTAATGATCCGAGACTGGGTACGGACGGGGGAGTTCCTGGATCTAATGGTGTGGCGGCAGTTGTCTGCTGGAATAGCGAGATTTCCTGACCCGCGGACGACTGATGAACCACAGCCATTTCACCAGTTGGCATCATAGGTGTAACATCTGCAGACGTGGCTAATCTCGCGGCTTGTGCCTCGCCGTCAATTGCACGATCTGAGGTACTGATAGTGGGTGGATCGATGCTCGCAGAAGAACCCGTCGGATCGGTCATGTTACTATCCTCGTCTCCATACGGTTCTTCCACAACGGACAACGTCTGCTGAGAATGGGACAATTCTGCCGTCCTATTCGTTCTGGCCAGACTCTGCCTTGAGTGAGGCCTTGCCCCATGCACCGACGACGCAGCACGGGTAAGCAGTACCTGTTGAGCAAGACTCGGCTGAATGACACCTGCTTTTTGCGGCAGAAATGGGGACATCGGAACCTCTGGAGCCATCCCAGGTGAAGAAACGCCTGCAGGGGTGAACACAGGGCTGACAGCGCTGGGTGTCTCAGGGAAAGTTTGCATAACGTCACCTCCCGTGGACGACATGCTCGCCTCGGAGCCCTCCGTTGGGGGAGTGTCGGTGATGTTATAAGTCTTAGCATCATGGGCGTCGCGGATGACTTGAATCGGGCTGGGGGTGGTGCCCGAACGTTGGTGGTTGATGATGGTGCTGATCGAGGGAGGAGCAACATGTTCTTCTCCATAATCGAAGGCAGTGATAGCAGTAACAGACGAGGATCTTGATGGAGGTTTTGGACGGGGTATCGTGTATGATAGCCCAAGAGAAGTTGGCGAGACCTGTGTTTGGTATGGGTAAGCGTACTCACAAAACGGATAAGGAGAAAATACCTGTACTGAACGAGGGCGTTCTCCGATAGGGAGGAGAGACTTTGCGGTTCCGTCGCGAGGGCTTTGAGAGGTCCGATCAGACCCGTGACGCTGATGAAAGCCCCATTCCACGCGTACTACATCAGGCAAATCAGCGCACAATTTTGTGGGAATGCGCAAAAGTGTCATACCACCTGCACCGAACGGAGAAGTCGAATACGATCTGCCGGTGCTGGGTGTCCTCTTGGAATCCCGATAAATCGAAGCCGACGATAATTGCGAGCTGGATTCCTCTCTAATCGGCGAGAACGCGGGTCGAAAACCCTGCATCATTTGTTCAGGGGAGCCTTCTTCCAGTGAATAATAGTCTAGAACAGTATCGATATCCTGTGCGGAGGATGGAGCTTCAGAGTTTACAGGGGAAACGATGGGTTCAGATATATTATCCGATTCTCGCTTATCGAGAGACAAACGACGTGGCGATGGTGTCGAGTCGCGAGGATCGACGACTGGTAAGGAGGGACTGGAACTGCGGTCGGAAATCTCCCTAGGTGCTGCTTCTGGTACGTCATGATCATGATGGGGTGGGGCATCTGCCGGGTGCTGTGCTGGAGGAGGCGTGGATGTGCGCTGTTTCAAAACGCGGGAAACTCTGCGCGAAGTCTGCACATCCCCGTTGCCCATTAGCGCAGTCATCCCTGAGTTGGAACCTGGCTCAGAGGAAACATTATCAGGTACCGAAGCGTGGTGCTTCGAACGGGGTTCAGATGGGAGGCGAGGGGCTTTCGGTGGTACATATACCAGTTCTGCGTTGTCAGGTACGGGAGGAACGGACGGTGTGAGTGCTGTAGGTGACAGCGTCGTTGAGCCTCCGCTATTCGTTCGTTCGCGCCAGTAAGGCGAGTGGAGGTAAGCAAATTCACCCCGGGGTAGAGTAGCAGAGTCTGCACGGGCCAACGACACGCCGCTCCGGTATCGCGATCCACGAGGATCCCCAGAAAGCACGAAAGTATTGGCAATTAGCGCCCGCGCCAGTGTGGTGCCTGAAATAGCAGATGATTCTACAGAGGAAATTTGTGAGATGGGGCGAGAAGGCGCTCTGGACCGACCCATTGGCGTATTGACGCCATAGCCGGGAATTTTGATCGGAGCAGGGGCTACCTTTCGCCAGGGCGTAGAAACGAGTGTGGGCTGATTGGAAGGCTTAACCTGAATTGCAATTACTGCAGACAGATTGAGAACTCACATGATTGTTATCACCGGTCCCTCTCACGTTGATGAAAGCTGTGGCCTAATCCAGGATGAATTCGTGCAAAGGGAAAGAAGGTAGTGATAGCTTACATCCATTGCCTCCAGGCTGGCCAACACCGCTTCCGAAGAACTGACATCTTCTTCGCCGTCCTCTTCGTCATCAGTGCTGGTATTCTCCTCCTCAGCAGTGTACCGCACATTCTCATCGACAACTAAGCGCTGTCCCTCATTCTTTCCTGGTCCCGTCGCTTGCTGAGACGCCCTGAATTCAGGCGAGTCTGGCTTCAGAAAATTCAGAGGAAACAAGTCTCCCAGAGGCTCATCATTGAATTCCAAATCAAGTTTCATCCGAGGCGACTCCGGCATGTCCTTCTCGTCCGCGTTTACCTCATTAAACGCTTGGTTGGAAGTCGCCCCATCATTGATATCTATGATGGGAGGATACGCATAAGGATGCGACGATGAGGAGAGGTTGCGTGTGTGGCGGATTTGGGGTGGCGGTTTGAGCGGTTTGTTCTTCCTTCCTGGCCTATAAGAGATGAAATTCGAAAGCGCCGGCATCATTATCACAAAAGCGGCCAGTCCTTGGACCAGAGGGCGTCGAGCAACGTGAGGCAAACGCTGAACCGGGCTGGATGATGACCAGAACTAGCTCTGCAGGAACTGGAGAAGGAGACCCGGCGTTGAACACAAGATGGCACATTGGCAACGAGCGCCATTGGCATCATTCAAACACGTTCGGCTGTGTGAGAACCTTGATCTAATCTTAGCGCAAGAATCAGATGATACCCAACGTGAAGCCGGCTGTTTTACTGCTTTCCGACTATATCACTGAGAAGCGTCAGACATCGTTGTCCTTCATCTGCTGCATGAACAAAGAGCTGAACCGCCACTGGCAGGAGTGGGCTTCCGAAGTCGTTAGAGCTGTGCCACCTCTCGGCATCAGGTGGCATCAGTTATATAATTGCATGATGGACATCATGATATCAGACAGTAATAACTATCCGCGTTCTATCGAGAGCTCTACGGTAAGTAGGACACCTGCAATTCAAATCCTGATTATCTCACTTAGGAAATAAACCTGCACGCTTGCGGACCGTGACTGACACACTGCCGGACAACGTGACGCAAACCAAAGTGTCAGCGATGTTGAAACTCATCGGTCACTACAGGTAGCCTGGAACGCACAACGCTGTGCAGTTACGCTGAAGCAGCCAGAACCCACTGGCAGGTATTTTAAAGCCGAACCAACCCGATGACTGTCGTTCGCCCATCGGACGTGTCGTTCAGTGAATGACAAATCTCTCTAGTAAAGGACTGGGAGAGCCTGTAACTTAAGCTCGAAAGCACTCGAAAGTCCCGAAAATATCGTGCGGAACAATCATTCTGCCATATCATGGCCCCTATGTGTCCGTCGTCCGAGGCTTTGGATCTGTAATTTTCATGGCATAGTGCCATGTCAAAAGGCCGATCCAATATCTGCCTCCGTGAGTTCGCTGCGAAGAACCAGGTCCAAAAAAATCCTGATTCAAAGTTCAACCGAGATTTTCCCGGAATTCCGACCCATCCCAGTTTCTCAGGGCATTGGACTATGAGGCGGCATCGGCACCAATCACCTAACATACGCGTCTCACGTCATTCGCGACAGCGCCTCTAATGATGAGCTGCTCCAAGTCAAGGCTCTAAGGTAATCTGTCCTGCCTCCCGCTCGGGCCTCCTCGAGCTAAGGAAATGGTGAAGTGATTCCGGGGTCACTAACACCACTAGCTCACTGTCATGAATACTCGTGACCTAATCGTCCGCGAGCAGAATCAGCATCAGCTCAGATGAAGACAAACCAAGCCATAATCAATTAAGCCTACGCCTTTTGCATATCTGTCACAACGAGCTAGGGTCTTCAACTCTCTTGTGGACGAAGAAAGAGGCCTAGTTGAAAAATCTCAGTGCTTCTCTCACCGTGGTCTGTACCAATGGTCCTTGCAACGCGATCATCGGCTGTTGCTTTCCGATCCAAGCTTGGCCTTGCTCGGCAGAGTATCTTCCTGTTTCAAAAATTCTCTCACCCTTGTCTAGAAGTTCGTTTATCGCGCGAAATCTTCGTCGAGCCAAGTTCAATGTCTTGTGGACATCTTTCTGGCGACTCGACCGACGTCTTAGAGCCCTCATACAACGTTTGGTCCTCAAACATAGAAATTTCTTCGTGCGGTTCCAATCCTCCAACTGCTAGGCTTCAATGCTGTCATTAAATTTCGTGATGACTTCTCATATATCCTCGTCGAGCTGATTCGGTTTCTGGGGACGGAGTTCCCCTGTTGCGTGTATTAATATTATCCCCCACGCTATTGTGGGTTAGTAAGGTATGTACCCTGTTTGAGGAATCGCCGCCTTATCTAGATTTGTGCGATATCGGCCGTTGAACTCTTGGAGTAGCAAGTTGCACCCTCAGTATCCGATCTTGGAGTGCCTAATTAAAATCTACTGGCCGGACGAATGTGTTCTAGCTCGAGCTGGAAGATAACGGCATAGCGTAGCGGTGCGCCTGTATTCAGACCATCTTCACATGCTCGACGTATGTTTTTCTCCTACTCGATTGGTTGTTGTGCTATGACGTGCAGACACATTTCCCCCTCGTATGGTCTGCAAAAAATTCAAATAGCTCGGATCGGCTTCCTGGCTATGGGGGTAACTAGAAGGCATCTGGCGGTGTCTGAACACATTTAAGTTACGTCCTTACGTATACACTCACGGCGATTGTCGAGAAGTCGGTTGCAGGAGGATGTGTGGGGCTGGTACGGCAGTATTCTACTAATACAATCGGATTGTGCGGTCCGTAACGTAGCGCCTTGCGGTCGGTTTCGGTCCTATCTCACGGAACTATTAGTGGTAGTGCGTCCTCAAAGCCATGCTATCAGCTACATACTTTGGAAGTAATCCTGGTGCGGGAGAGCACTTTTTCCGTTTCAAATATCATCAGAATGTCATGCTAATCCTCGGACCTCTCCATGGCTAAATGACATATCACACTTTGCACTCATCTTCGATGATCCAAGGATACACGAGGAACTGACAGGTTGACTGACTTCTTGGTGTTGTTCTAGTTCTTTTCAACGTCATGGCCACACAACGGGGATAACGTTATGATCGTCACAGAACACGCGAAGGCACAAACTTGAGCCGTCCTCAACGGACTTCTTCATGCTGCAGAGATCCGACCACTGTGAGCTATCGCCTGTGAACGTCATTTGAGGCATAGGCATGTTTAGGCAACATAAGCTTGACGAGGTGCACTAGCGAGTGGTTGCTGGCTTAGTAGCTCATGGCTACGATGACGGGGAAAATGGCTCGGGTTTGATGCAGACAATAAACTTACTTTGGAGCATCTGGTGTGACCTGCAGATTATCAGGACTGTGCAGTGTATGTTAGTGCATCCGCCACCACGGTCAAGTGCTGGCCTGGTGGTCGGTCAGGCTACCCTACAGGATAAATGTTCTGGTGGGATCAATTTAAGAATGTGCCAGTGGGTGCGCCACGGCCAACTTATCCTTGTCACGGTTGAGACTATTTTGGCGGTGTGAAGCCTTACATGTTCCAGAAGAACGTATTTCTCGGGGCGACTCAGGCGATAAATACGTGTTGCGGTAGAAGGGAAGGATGTCCGATCTTCGTATCCTTGAGGGGAGCTCAACAAAAACGAACAATGATTTAACCGCTGCTTACCTTAGCCCCGGATGGTGAAATTCAAGTTATCGCCAAATGCGTTCCTTGCGGTCTTTGATGCATTCAACATTCATTTCCTGTCCAAAACATTGTGATGGAAGTACTTCACCGTAGAACTCCGTACTAAAGACCTTGGCACGACTCGCATGAAATAAAAGCGTCGAGGATGGTCTTTGGACGTAGTTTTAAGAGCTCTTTGTTGGTTGCGCTGGTGTTCTATATCAGGAATACAGACGAACGGTTGGATGATCAGCCATGGAAACCAGTACGTTCCCCACAAAAGGAAATTACCGTTACCATTATCCTTTCCACTGCACGTCATTGAATCAGCCCTTTTTTTGGTTTCAATCTCCCACGACGTCAGTGGATCCGCCCCAAGATTGCGATGCATCGAGGATTAGGGAGCACGATCAGATATAGGGACCCGAATAGAGTGCCTGGGTACTTGACCTGAAATAAGACGCTCCCAGAAATGGAGAAATTTGACCTCGAGAATGGATAAGTGAGTAGTAGCACAGCCAAGGGGGGTTACTTAGATATTCCGTGGCTTCTCATGAGAATAGAACCGACTAAAGGCGCCATGAAGGATAACGAGATGACTTCGACAGAATGATCTCCGTCTCGGGTGCTCCCTACGCAGTTCACAGATCAGAGAGCCAGGAACATGTGAAAGTGATGCTACACCTTTGTAAACTTGGAAGAAAAAATGAACAGTCTAAGGCTGTTCTTCGTTTTACCGATCCCCTTGTCCTGACTGGTAGGCATCATAAGACGCACATGTCCTCCTGGCGTCGAACGGGCTGCGGAGAGCTTGGAGGCGATCGTGTGTCCTGTAATGATGGCAACATGTAGTAAGCATCCATGACGCTATCGATGTAAAAATGTGGAAGTGGGCGTTGGCCTATCAGACTCAGCTGCACTTTCCTCAGCCTATATCTTCATTCTGCTGGGGGGGCCAGGTACGGTGTGGGTTTGTGTATGCTTTCCATGCCTCATCTGGGCCAGCCGAGCATTACTAAGATATGAACCCTCAATGACGCTTTTGTTCTCGCACCGGACCGGGGTAGATTTCACGGTTTGAGATCATATGGTGACGCCTACCAAGCTGTCTGAATATAGCCTAGTCGACTGCAACAAGCAGGGCATGTTCCCACGAAGCCCAGGGATGAGCGCTCAAGTCCGGCGAAACACGGCGCGCGCTCTTGTGCCAAATGTGAGGCCAAGAATGGCAGAGACAGTTCGGTAGGGTAGTTCACGAGGATGGGACGAAGACAATAAGGATGATCGGCAACTTTTTACCGCACCTCGAGGCCTTAAGGAATGTTCGAAACAGAAAACGGTCGAAGTATGGGTGATCGTATAGCGAAAAACCAGGGTATACAGTCCCCCCACACAAGGGAGTCGACCATACCGTTGGCGGGGACCGCCGCGACCACAGCATGACAGTTCCGGGACACATGTGGCAAAAGTTAGTTTCAAATGGGGAACAAAACGTAATGTTATCATAACTTATCGTGATGCACAACATTGAAAACGGAACACCACCTGGACCCTTGATCATTTAGCGATTCGAACCCCATTTGTCGGGACGAATGTAATTTTTTTGGGTACATAAACCTTACGATCGATGTCATGCATATGCATGGTCACTTCCGGTTCCGTTTGCTCCGAAGCTGCTGCTCGAATTCTGAACTGAAGATAGGAGCTGTGTGGAGTGACCAAAACTCGTGCACAAAGCCCAGTTGAATGATCCAGTAACAAGGAAGAAGATTCAC
Source organism: Tricholoma terreum (assembly GCA_003316345.1). NCBI lineage: Eukaryota > Fungi > Basidiomycota > Agaricomycetes > Agaricales > Tricholomataceae > Tricholoma > Tricholoma terreum. The sequence goes on along the minus strand of QFEU01001106.1, from coordinate 23,590 downwards.
GGATTAGTGCACCTGCAAAAGCTGTTGTCCCTGTTGTTTTACCCAATTTTATACTGGATCTGTTCCATTGCCAGATGGTAGTCAGTCGAGTTGAAGGCTTCCTTCAGGGCTGGGAAATGGGTTTACATAAAGGCGCTAGATGCCGAAATAGGCAATTGATGTCCCAAGTAATGGTTACCAGACACCCCACAGCGATCTTCTGGGTGAGGGGTATGTACTTACAGGAGATGCACTCAGATGCCACTGTTGTGGCTAGCGCGGCAGTATTGTACAATCGCGATTATTTTGGAAGGCAGAACAACGTAAGCTCAGGGAAGAAGAAACTGGCGATTTACGACCGTGAGATTGCCGAGACTCAAGTAGGACGGAACACGTTTCGTGTCGCTCAGCCTCCTTGTCTGCCTTTTCCTACCATTGACGCGACGGGCCGTTTTCCTTTTTCCCGCTTGGGCCTGGCGTAGAGAAGCTTCAGTTGGCATTTTTCGGTGTCTGTACGGCAACGAAGGGCTTCCTGGAAACTATATACTTACTATTGTGTGACCCTTTATAAACGCCCGGCGCCCAACCCCCATTCGATTCGACACATCCATCTTAGCCGTCTTAATTGACGGTCATCTCCTTCCTTTGTCTTCACTTTTTATATATTTCTGTCGCATCGCATGTCTGGCCATTCCCCCTCCCGCCTTCGCACCAAAACCTCGGACCTTGCTGACTTTTTTCGGCCTTCTGCCAGTCATTCGCGTCAGACACAAAATGATCCCCAGACACCTGTTTTACAGCCACCGCTGCTGGACATTCCGCATAGTTCGGAGTCACCAGTACTGAAGAAGATGACAAAAATACCATTCTTGGGTCGGACGAGGAAGAAGTCGACACATTCCACTCAGTCTGGCGCGCCTGCAGCTTCAACATCGTCGACTCGTGGATATGATTCCTCAGAAATTACTGACTCCAAGACAGTAAAGCAGGACCGGTGAGTGAAATATTCCCTTTAATGATGATCAGCGGCATCGTGCTCGGCGATCATACCATCGTGTTTTTTTTTCTTCACCACACCCTCACATTAAAAGCATCTCCTTTGCCTCCTGATTCTTCATATGGCAGACTTCCCTGGTGTCTTACTGATTCACTTAATTACAGTAGGCTTTCCCATCCTGTTTCCTCGGAGTCGACCATCCAGCCTCCTCTGCCAACTACTCTTCCTCCAACTAGCTCGCCTTCGGTATCCCTTGGTTCAAAATTTGCAGCCCATTTCACTCCTTCAAAGTCACGGAAACTCTCATCTCCTAGAGTTTCGCGAGCAGTTTATAGCGAAGGAGAATCCGATGTTTTGTTGTCGCCACCGACCCCTCGAGCCACCTCGTTCGATTCTAGATCTTCTGTGGCAGATGGGGATCGTTCTACAACTCCTCGTCCTAAAAAACCGACTATAACAGTGTCCTTATCACCCGACAACGTTGATGACTACAAGGATCTGTTCACTTTACCACGAGCCAAGAGGCAGCGTTCGATTACACCTGCCTCACAATATCGTGACAAGTATCATGGAAGCTCGTCTAATGTTACCCTTAGTCCCACTAGTGCGGATTCTCGGATGGACCTGCCATCCGATTCTACTTCGACGAAAGTCAGCCTGGACCAACCCTCTCGGGGTGCAGTCGAGGATAAGCGTTCAAGCATGTCCTCCAAGAACTCCGTCCAACGTTATGGAAGCATCAGGCACTCGGAGAGCGTCCTTGGGTCTGATGTGCCCGTAGAAGAATCCGCAGACTCTTTCCTGGCTCCAGTCATTGACATTCGCCCACCCTCTCCTGCAACCAGGAAACCATCTCCACCCATTCCCCGCTCTCCGAGGCTAAAGACACCCGTTTCCGATCGCCCTAGCCGACCGCCATCCATCCCTCTCCCGCCTCCTCCAAACAGCAATCCACCCACTCCACCCACTTCTACTGCCCCCTCCGTTTTCTCAACCCGAACACCATACCACTCCTCTTCGTCACTCAGACGTCCCAGAGCACACACAGTGAGTGTTATCCCTCCGGCGCCTCGAACTTCTCCCCCGAGTCCACCCACTTCTCCCGGAATTCCAAAGCGTGCAAAATCCGTTGACAAAGGAGCAGGCGCTGAAAAGAGTTCCGATAAGGAGAACACCAATCTTGATACGGCAACAATGGAAGAACTCAAGCAAGCTTTAACATCTCGCACGCAACAATACGAGGATCTAGCAAGTCATCTACTCAAAATTACGGCGACTCATGTAGCCGAGAAAAACGCACTGGAGAAGAAGATCTCGACGCTAGAGAGGGACGCCGCTAGGAAAGATAAGGAGATTAAAGGGCTAACTTGGCTTCTTGTAAATAATCGAATCTCGCTTGGGGGTGCCGACGTGGAAGCAGCCCTCAACTCCGCGCAACTTGCTTACCGTCCAGCGGCTGGCCCTCCGAAGGTCTCCCATCGCTTCGTCCGAGGAGCTGACGAGTCTGAGTCTATTCAAACATCCGGCGCAGAATCCATTTCGGAATCTATCCTTAGCTCTGGGACGTCTGGAACTGAATCGCATTCGTCCCTTCCTATGAAGAAGGCGCGAAGGCCAACGCTGGCGGAAACAACCTATAACCTTTACCGATCATCATCAAAATTATCGAGAGGGCTTGGCGTCGAAACTGATTCGAGCATACGCTCATCCGTGTACTCCCTATCCTCATCGGCTACTTCGTCAACCTCTTCTTTATTGCCGCCAAGCCCTAGTGGAGCAGGGTCTCCCCTTTCTGCCATTCCGGAAGGGCCCAACCAGGCGCCTTCTCCAAGCAGAATCATGCGAGAAAGGGGGAGCCTGTCCGCGGGAGAAGGGGAGAAGGATGACCGGCGCACTACCAGCAGCCGTTCATCCAACCGGATCTCTGCGTCTTCTTTTGCTTCGTCGTCGTCGTCGTCGGCTTCGCCGGCCACGAGCGCATATTCAGCTAACCTGAAGCGCGGACGCCCACCATCGATTTCTCAGGTCCTCGAGAAGTCTTCAGCTGTGGAAGACGTGCTACAAAAGCTTCGTCCGTTCAAATTGACGGCCGCTACACCTTGAGCTCATCATCATATATTCCTTTGAAGATACTAAACTCTCACCCACTTAATTAGTTTTTTTTACTCACATTTATTGCCCAGCATCATTCGCTTGCGGACTTCATCATGTACACAATCACGTTCTCTACATCGCTTTTTTTCAAAGTTATTATGCATGTCTTCCGTCCTGACTATCAGTTCATGCTCAACAGACGGATTGGTGGTTAACTCTCTGACATCCTTTGACACCACATCGGAATAGACACAAATATTTTCTGGACCTATCCTTCGCATACATTCTTTGTATCCAATAGTCATCCTCATCAGTCCCTTCATACCGTTCAATTCAACTTCAATGCATCCCTTGTCGTTCGTCTCGGTGACACATGTTGGGGTTGACTTCGTTTGTGCTTCTGTTCTCGACTGTTGTGTAGCAATAAACTTCATCGAGATCCATGAGTATCTGAAAGCTGTTGGACGAAACTCTGATTTTGATCTGATGTACAATGTCTGGGCTCTACAGAGGAATCAAGTACATTTCATGCACCCCAGATGCCTACAGGGTTGATCCAGCAATAATTGTCAAACGAGTCTTCGATCGGCTCTTCGTCAGAAGGGTACGAAGCAGGGCAATAGAATTCGATTTCGTCACGGTCCGCTGAAACTCGATCTTCTGGCACCTCGTCAATGCTTGAGCCATTCGGGGCTGAAAGAGGTATTGCATCACGAAATGTGTAAAATAACAAGAGTTAGGGCCGAACCTTCTCGTGTCTCAATAATTTTGAATTCGCTGACCCTAATAACAGGTGGCTTAGAATATCAATAATAAACGAAGATATGGTGATAGCATACCCATCTGCAGTCTTGAAATATGGATGGCGATAGATCTCCTCCCCGAAACGATGCACTGCACTCACACGGACCAACTGATGAAATGAAATGAAATGAAATGAAATTAGAATGAAAAAAGCTGATGAGGAAAGCGCGAACAGCATACCCCAAGAATGAGGTCCTCAGTATATGGACTCAGCGCAAAGGCATGCAAGTATGATTTGCTACCATGGAACGAAGGTCGATACCTCTGAAAAGCCTTCAAATCCGCCGTTGTTTCGAAAAGAGTCTGCAAAATAATGATCAGGGGATAGCCAAAAAAGCCACACGGTTTGAGCACCCACTCGCGTCCCGTCCAGTTCAAGCTCAAAAATGATACAACCCAAAGCCCAATAATCGACCGCGGTGCCGTATTTTCTTCTCTCGACAAGTGCTTTTCCTTCGTTCGCTAGAATTTCTGGTGCTTGGTACGGCCATGTGCCACAGATCTCGGCACAGTACTCCCCGTATCGATGAAGACTTTTCTTCCCATAGTTGAGGAACGCGCAGCCAAAGTCCGCAATGCGAATATTTCGTTGAAAGTCGATTAGAATGTTTTCAGGCTTGATGTCGCGATGCAAAATTCCGGCGCCGTGGATGGCTGAGATTCCAGTTGCCTAAATTCAAAAAAGTGAGTACTCGTCATATAATGAATGCATAAAGGAAAGCTTACAATCTGAGCGATCCATCGCTTTTTGTACACCGCACGGTCAGATGAAGACCAGTGCGCCAATACATCTAACAAATCACAGTCCATAAGATCCTGCGCACCGCATATGTAAGCAACGAATAGTCATGTTGTGCGAAAGATCTCACCATAGCAAAATACAAACAGTAGGCATCCTCTAGTGAAGCATCCAAGCGCATCACGAAAGGTAACCATTTCTGCCCCGCCAAACTCATAGCTTTGTACGCCTGCAACTCCTGAAAAATGATATGGTGGGCCCGGTTCTCGGCAACCTCAGTCTTCACAAATCGTTTTAGGCAGAGGACGCGTCCTCTGAGTTCTCTTCCCCCATTCATATCGCGAACAGCAATAGCTTCAGAGAAACAACCTCTCTGAACATGACGGATGCGCAGAAATGGGCCAGGGACGCGAACATCGTAGGACGCTCGGCGAGGTGACGTTTTCGAAGGCGAGACGATGTTATTCGATGCGTCGTCTGCGGCGCGTGGCACAACGAGATTGGTGATGCCTGTCAGAGCCTGACGAGATTTTGGCTTGAGCTTGCTGTGTGGTTTTTGCGAACTCGGGGAGGATGCTACAGCGCGGGGAGTAAGGCGGAGTGTGACGTTTGGTGAAATGCGAATGACGTTTTGCATGGCCAGGAACGGACGATGAGTCGCAAACGAGTTAGAAGAGCTGATAGAAACCCCTGGAGGATATTCCAAGTCCAAGTCCAAGTGAAGGCTAAGCGGAAAGGGAACGAAGTCATTCTGAGTCTTTATATCGAGAATCAGCTAACCGACATGTCCACCCGTATGGTGGACAATGCATGGCCATAACCATCGTTAAGGTATTTTGGACCCAGGACATCACTGCTCATCGAAAGTCCCCCATTGTTAGGCCACCGAGTTCTGACCAAAACAGGCAGGTGGAAGAGAATCCCAAATGGCTGAGTCCACACGATGAAGGATTATTGATTATGCTTGAAAAAAAGGGGGGTTATAGACAACTCTCTGCGTAGCAGATGGGAAAGAGGCGACAGCAAAAGCCCTAAGTTACCGTTTGCGTTGCCCTGCATCGGCACCATCGTTCGCCTTGGCCCCACCTGCCGAGGACCGAGGTGGCTCTAGGACTGCTCTTGCCCTTGTTACAGGTGAAGGTGAAGGATGTCTGGCTCTACTAGGTATGATATTGTTCGTAGGAGTGCTTCGAGTTCCTGGTAGACTGGAAGAGGCGATTGTGTTGGCAAGATCTGAGGTAGTTGGAGGTTGGTGGAGGAATCAGATGGGTCATTGGGGATATTATATTGTCGTGAATGGGCATTAGTGTGCGAATGGCAGTAGCGATGGGTCAGTAAGTGAACAGAAATTATGTAAACGTTTAGGAACTTAAGTTAGCCCCTATCTCACTACTTTCTCTTTCGCTCCATCATGACCACAATTACCATTAAAAGGAGTGTGCCTGTCTCGCCTCAGTATGAAGACTCGACTTTGACCCTGCATAACCCCATCAATGTCTCTACTGCAATGGTCGAGTCTCTTTCCGGCTTAATCGACGACCATAAATGGGACTATGACTCTACAACATCCACTGTTCTCATTACCGCCAAACAATCTTGCAGAACTGCGAGACGAGCTCACAAAACTCCGAAACGTGATGTCAAAATATGAACGAGCAGACTTATATGCCACCAGTGTTGTCAAGCGCAGTCAATTCTATACTCGGCATGAGCAGAGGTGCGATTCCTCACTCCTTGATGAGAACTCTAGCCTAACAGTTTGTTGATAGCCATTCACAATGTGTGGTTCCACAAGCTCCCGCAACAGGTGAAGGCAGATTTAAGTTCGGCACGTATCTTCAACCGTATGTAATAGTTTTTCTTTGGTACTTTTACTCATGTTACTTATGACAGTCCCTCGCCTCTTCACCATTTGGTGGCTATTTTGGTCAGAACGTAAGCCAAATGACTTTACATTCCCACTTTCAGCACAGTTTCCAAACTATTCAATATGCGACAAAGACTCGGATGACCTCACATATTTCCTTGTTAACAATGATGACTCACCAACAGAGCTGGGGAAAGTTGTGGCTAGAGCATGGGATTTTGTTTCTGTGGTCGATCGAACATTGATGTTATATTGCTGGGCTGCTCGGCAGGCAGAGAAGGCCATCCGTGATGGGCTTGCGCATCCGACTATATCAGTGGCTGAGGCTAAGGGGTTTCTACTGGAAGATATGAGTGGATTGCAGGGGTTGCACGATAGGGCTATTGCAATTGTTGAGTACTCAAAATTTTTTGTCATGTGATTTCCACCACATAATTATGTTGTACTTACCGGCTACGCCAGTCTGTTAGGGTGAAGTAATGGAATCGAGATGTTGCGCGCTACTACCAGCTGTTCATCGAACGGTATCTCTACGTCTTCTTTGCTTCTTCGTCGTCTTCGTCGAATTTGCGAGCCACGAGTGCAGATTCAGCTAATCTGAAGCATGGACGCCCATCATCGATTTCTCATGTCCTCGAGAAGTCTTCAGCTGTGGAAGATGTGCTACAAAAGCTTCGTCCATTCAAATCGACGGCCGCTGCACCTTGGACTCATCGTGTATTCCGTTGCGCATACTAAACTCTCTCACTCACGTAACGTTTTCTTTACTCACATTTATTGCCCAGCATCATTCTCCTTCGAACTTCATCACGTAAACAAACACATTCTCTCCGTCGCTTTCTTTCCAATTATTATGCATATCTTCCGTTCTGACCAACAGTCCATGCTCAACAGACGGATTGGTGGCTACCTCGCCCTGACATCACATTGGAATGCACACAAATCTTTTCTGGACCTATCCTTCGCATACATTCTTTGTATCCATACAATCCAATAGTCATCCTCATCAGTCCCTTCATATCGTCCGTTCAACTTGAATACATTCCTTGTCGTTTGTCTCGGTGACACATGTCGGGGTTGACTTCATTTGTACTTCTATGTATTTGATCGACCACCGTACCAATAAACTTCATCGACACCCATGAGTATCTAATCCTGAGAGCTGTTGTAGGAAACTCTAATTTTAATCTGAAATACAGATAATGTACAACGCTACGTAGAGTACTACTTTCATGTACCCCAGATGCCTACAGGGTTGATCCAGTAATAATCGTCAAAGGAGTCTTCGGTCGGCTCTTCATCAGAAGGGTATGAAGCAGGACAATAGATTTCAATTTCGTCACGGTCCGCCCAGACTCGATTTTCTGGCACCCCGTCAACACTCAAGTCATTTGGGGCTGCAAGAGGCATTGGCAAGATAATGACAGTTAGGAGCAAAACTTCTCGTGTTCGAATTCGCTGACGCTAATAACGAGAAGTGACCTAGATTTCAGTAATTAATATAGTAAGAATTTACGGTCTGAATTAGAATGAGAAATCTGATGATGAAAGCGCGAACAGTATACTCCAAGAACGAGGTCCTCAGCACATGCACCTAGCGCGAAGGCATGCAAGGTCGATTTCCTGCGATGGAAGGAAGCTCGATACCTTCCATAAGCCTTCAAATCCGCCGTTGTTTCAGAAAAGAGTCTGCAAAACAATGATTAGTCGATAGCCGAAAATGCCACACGGTGAACACCCACTGGCGTCCGTTTCAGTTCAAGCTCAAAAATGATACAACCCAAAGCCCAATAATCGACCACAATGCCGTATTATACTTCTCTTAACGAGTGCTTTCCTTCGTTCGCTAGAATTTCCGGCGCTCGGTATGGTCGTGTGCTGTAGTACAGATCTCGGCGCAGTACTCCGCGTAGCAATGAAGACTTTTCGCAGCCAAAGTCTGCCATGCGAACATCTCGTTGAAAGTCGATTAGAATGTTTTCAGGCTTGATGTCGTGATGGAAAACCCGGGCGCTGTGGATAGCTTCTATCCCTACATTGGAGAGTAACTCGTCCTACAATGAATGTATAAAGGAAAACTTGTAATCTGAGCGACCCATCGTTTTGTGTAGACTGCGGATGAGGGCCAGTGCATCTAACAAACCACAATCTATAAGGAATCCTATGCGTCGTACATGTAAGCAATGAACCGTGATGTTCCGATCTCACCACAGGAAAATACAAACAGAAGGCATCTTCTAGTAAGGCATCCAAGCGCATCACGAAGGGTATCATTTTTTGCCCCGCCAAACAACACCTGCAGCTCCTGAAGAATGATATGGTGCGCCCGGTTCTCAGCAACTTCGATCTTCACAAGTCGTTTTAAGCAGAGGCCACGTCCTCTGAGTGCTTTTCCCCCATTCATAATTTCATATCGCGAACAGCAACGCAACCGAATCAGAGGAGCTGTGAACTTCCAAAGGATATGCGGAACGAGGATCGAAGTCGTTCTGAAATTCTTTATATCGAAAATCGGCTAACTAGGCCACCAGTGAGTTCTGACGGAAACACGCAGGTGCAAGAGACTCCAGAAAAGCTGAGGATCATCAACGTTCAACCGTGGGAGACGGTGTAGATGGTCGATGATCACGATGAACGTGCTGGTAATATTGTGGCAAATGATTAATGATGTTCAATAGAGGACAACAGCTTTGGGCGCGCGTATTTGTACAAAGGAACCGTCATAGGTATAGGTATATTCCCAGCGCGGTCCCAAGTGTCTGCTGTCCGCAGTCAAAACCGATCGATCTCTGGCCCCATGACCCTGTGCTTGCCCTGTGCAATCCGTACGAACCGCTGAAGTGTTCCAAAGGCTTTTTCAATCTTGCCATTTCTGAATGTCTATTACTGTCGGTGACATGGTGGTTCATCCACGCATTACTTATTACTGGGGATGGTGAATTTTGGAAGTCATAGCAACTAATTCTTGCAGCTTGTCGCACAGGCCTCCGACGGCGGATCTCTCGCAGCTTGGATATTCGCTATATTTCTGAAATGCTTTTACCACGACTTTTCGCACCTTACGCCTATGATCACTCAACCTCTTTCCAATATAATGTACTCACTCAGGACCTTGGCGTCTAATTACACTGTTCGGAGCAGCAGCCTGCGGAGAGAAAGATTGTATCGTGCCGCAGCATGGGTCTCTACTAACGAACCATCCCAAGTGCTACGTTTATTCCTTGCTACTGCGCATCCAGCCTGGTGCCACTCGCCAAGCCTCAGGCTGTTCTGATATTTATCAAGGAATAAAGTGTTGCTGTAGTTGGTGGCGGCTGATTTGCACAGCAGCTGTCAACCAAATGGCCGGGCTACTCGAAATGCATTAAAGGTCGACTCTTCTTCGCAATGCTTCACTCATCATCTCGATGTTCCTGATCTCAATGAGGGCTTTCTGGCTTTTGTCTGCTGCATCTTTGGTTCTCGGGAACACTGCCTGTAGGTGTTTGTACGGGGAGCAGTGTTGGCCAAACGAGTCAGATTTCTCGGCACTTGCATCCCAGGTCTCTCAACCTCTACTGCAACCTGTGCCTCCAGAGTCTGCTTGCTATCCCACGTCTCAACCCTCGGGTAACTGCGCCGAGGTCATGAATCGGACAAGCAATGGTGTCTGGAGATCTGACCAGGCTGGGTCGATGCAAACACCTAGCTTCGAGACGTTCATTTTCGGTAACGGAACTATCGGTGCTTGTTATCTGAATGCCACGTTGGGCTTCCCATGCGAACAAGGGAGTGTCCCAGTAGTTGGTGCCGATGCAGGATCAGCCCAGGATGTGCAAGCTGCCATTACTTTTGCATCGAAGCATAACCTCCGTTTGGTCGTGAAGAATACTGGGTATGTACGGAAATTACCTCTTCGTTCCCAATATCTGATAACTGTCCAATAGTCATGACCTCCTTGGACGAAGCACAGCTCGAGGAAGCTTTTTGCTATGGATGCATCATCTCAAGAATATCACGTACAGCGAGTCATTTGTTCCTGCTGGGGGACCTTCAAATGAGACATATAAAGGCGAGGCTTCTTATCAATTGTCTGATCCCATGACTTATGATGTTGTTTCTCCCCCAGCTCTCACAGTTGATGCCGGAGTACAATGGTATGAGGCTTACAGCACTGCTCAATTGGCAAATAGAACTGTTGTAGGTGCTAGTTGTGGGACCGTGGGTGCAGCAGGCGGTTGGGTAATGGGTGGTGGGCATGGTGCTCTTTCATCAAGACATGGACTTGGTACAGTCACTATCTAATTCCCACGTACCATCCATTACCTCCTAATTATAGGTGTGGACAACATCATCCAATTCACGGCGGTGACAGCTAATGGCGACATCCTTACCGTCAACTCTTACCAGAGTGCTGACCTCTTCTGGGCATTGAGAGGCGGAGGAGGTGGCACGTACGCTGTTGTCACCTCTGCGACATATCTCACTCACGACCCTGTGCCAATGACTGTGACATTCTTCTCGGCCAACTTCACTTCACCAGCCATTGCCAAGCGTGTGCTTACCGAATATATCAAACTTCATCCCAGTCTTGCTGATGCTGGGTGGGGCGGATATGCCTTCCTATCAGTGTCAGGTCTATCCTTCACTTATCTGGTGCAAAATATTTCAGAGTCGGATGCCAACAAGATGCTGGATGCATTTGTCACCTTTGCTAGCAATGCGACTGGAAGCACTATTCAACCTTTGTACGCCACTTACATGTCATTCAACGAAGTGTTTTCTTCCGTATTCGCACCGGCGACAAACCAATCAGCAGGCTCGAGCTTTGAAATGGGTTCGCGTCTGTTGTTGCGCGAGGCTGCAGAAAACGATCCCGGGATGGTGGTCGACACCCTACTAGCCTTGCAAACGCGAGTTGGACTTAAGTATGCTCAAATTTAGCTCTGGTTTTTGGCGGCTAATGACTTGGTTACAGCTTTGTTGCAGGCGGTGCAGTGTCCAAAGTGGATCCGGATTCGACGGGGCTTCACCCGGACTGGCGAAAGGCACTAGCTCACCTCTTCTTCATTGATGGATGGGAGGAAGGCGATTCAAGTTCCGTCATTGGAGATGTTAGGAAGCGCATTAGGGCCAAACTCGATATCCTCAACAATCTTGGCTCAGTAACCTATCTCAACGAGGTGAATACAGTTACTTACTACTGACACAATCATCTTGCTCACGATCAATGACAGGCTTCCCTTTACGAGAAAGACTTCAAGGAGACATTCTTCGGTACTCATTACGGTAAACTCAGGGAGATCAAGAATCGCTATGATCCAGAGGGCTTGTTCATAGTTGCAAGTGGGGTGGGATCTGATGATTGGGATGGTAGCTTGAATTGTCACCTTTGAATTCTATAAGTCGGGCTATATATACCTAGCTCTCTGTATGTATTATTAGCTTCTACTGTCTTCGTCTTTGGTATTCATTCTTGTGATACGGCCGAGATCTCGGTCGGTAGCACGAAGCGCCCAGTACGCCAAACTTTCGAGCAATCGTTGGAACAAAGGGCCGATCCTATTCTGCAAATATGTACATGGCTAGGCAGAAGATGTACTTTTTAATGATTTCGTCCGATTATTCATTCAACCAACTCAGTAATTCGACGAGCTCCTGGCGTTTTATCGAAGGGCACCCTCACTGACCACTGTAACACCCAATTCTTGCCAGGCTTCGCTATTCGTAGCTCGTTGTACGCGACCAAATCAGAGCGATATATGATATCCTCTTCACGCCATCCCGTAGCATCCAAAATGAGCTCCTTAAACTCGCCAGCTGTGAACCGAGTACCCTTTCCTTCTTCGTGCTTGTACTTCTCACCATCTGGTCCATTGGCCAACCCGACTTGACGACCCCACATGAGTCCACCAGGTTTGGCTAGAAAGGCCATCGACTGTATGAATGCTAGTTGCCCCTCAGTCTGGAAGAGATGTACGACATTTGCTGAGTGCACAAAATCGAACTTGCTATCCAAACTGGCGTTGCGTTCACAGAATAGAGGATCAAGGGCATCGGCCTGCTTAAACTTGATGGAAGGTGTGTCCCCTTCGTTGTACATGAGACGCCCGATGTCAAAGAATCCTGAGCGTCATATTAATAAAGAATTTGTAAAAGACACAAAACTCACGGTCCTCGATATCGAGCCCCATGATGTCCTAGGGCATCTAAATAAGCATCCGAGCACACATTTCGACAAGTGGGCCGTACTAGTACCGGGAAACCATCCACGACCAACTTCCTTAGATCAGTTCCCATACAACATCCAAAATCGACCAAAGTCATTCTGTATGGACGTGAGCGGCGGGTCTCCTGCACCTCCTGATACTGGAAGTGATGATCAATTCTGGGCTCTGCAAAGATGCTTTCACGGATACAAGTATGTGGGGCTACCTAACGCGAAGGTGAGTCCAGGCCAAAATACTCTTGAACGGTGCATTACCCTAATTCCCTTTCTCCGTGCATCACCTATTCTTCGAACGATAACAGCCGAGGACTCGCTGAAATCCTTCGAGAACTTCTTATGCAAGCGCAGCGTGTCATCTAATCGTTTAAGGAATACCGAATCCGGTTCAAGGTCGACTTTACTAAATAAAATGCTGAAGAGCTGAGCATCGAACTGCTCGGGTGTGTGAGAGAGGCCTCCACCACCGAATAATGCTAGTTCTTTGTCTGGCTGCGCTTCAGAGTCTGCTAAAAGAAAGATGAGCGACACTCACCATTGATAGATGTCTCCACGATGCAAGGCCAATTATCCCACCCACAGAACCGTTTGAGTGAGCCTTTTAGGTCGTTATACAGCAAGATACCAACAGCACAGTTCAAGAAGAACGAATCGGGGTGCTGGGAGAAGTCCCTCGTCAAGAGCGCGCAGCATAACAGAGCGGCTGACAAAACGTTCCTGGCAGACTCCATCTGCTCTTCCAAATTCCAGGCAGTGTACTCGAGAAGCGGTTTAAGGGTATATTCTAACTTCATGAAACATATGACTTTGTCCAGATCACTCAGCGGTGCATCCAAGTCGATGCAAACCTTGCCGTCATCAATCCTCCACGAAACCGGAATGCGTTCAGAAGTGGGGTCAGAGGATTTGGAAGCGATATTGTGATACATAACGGAGAAGAACCCGTCGATGTAAAGAGGTTTCGCAAGATCTAAGAAAGGACTATGATGTCCGGCAGCTTCGTAATCTATGAAATAAATCGCTGGATCCTGCTTCTTCGGCGAAATCATCACGTTTCCACCGTGACTATCTCCTAGTCCCAAACAGGCCCACAGTTTTGGTAAAATTTGACCATGAGGATCCAGAATCCGTTCTGCCTTCCTGAAGGACTCCTGAAGCGGAGGATACTCCACACCATCGATTTTCCAAGGAAGAGCTAGGAAATCATCGAACTGTACTGTGTTGTCTCCACTGAACCCGGGGATGGTTGGGTAGTAATGTTTAGTGAATTTGACATCATTGTGAAGACGGTCGTAATAGAACTTGTGTATTGGAGAGTCTAGTCCTTCTGGAGCGTCGGCCAAGTCCTTGCCGACCGAGTACAGCAAGCCACATTCATACGCCCGACGAATCTCGATATCCACAAACCAGCCAAGGGCATCTCGCGAAGACTTGAAAGAAAAATCTTCACAATTCCTCGTCATCGCATATTCAAGACGGAAGTCACTCAAGGTTTTCCCAGGAAGTCTGGTCATAACAAGTGAATTGAGATCGGCGTTGTATACCAAGAGATTCTGAAGCATGCCAGGGGAGATACGAGTGCTTAGTATAGGCAGCATCTTGCGCTCCCATTTTATGGAAGCCGCCGATGACACTTTGACGAAGGCATTTGTCCATTCAGTACCGCCTTTTGTCCTAATATGCGTGAAGTATGACTGTGAATTCGAAGAGAAGGGGCTGGAGATCATCAGCTCCTCTTTTTTCTCAGAAGTAAACTCGAATTCTCCCGAACCTAGGTCCGGTGGGTTGGTGACAACGGGAATAAGGGGAGTGTTGTCATTTGATTGGATGAAAGTAGGAGGGGCTTCGAATAGGAATCGGTTGTAGGGTCCTTGTATGTCATTATGTTCACCCAGAACCAGCAATGCTCCCGATATCTGGATAGAGGTTTCGTCATCGGCCTCGGCATCCGACTTTTGCGAGACACCTGCGCTGAGACAAAGTAACCGACGCATCTCATTCTCCAAATTTTTACGAAGAGTAGGATAATACGTCTCCGACTTATAGATAGATTTGATTGCTTCATCTAGAGCATCGGGATTAAGGAGAGGGTCTTGACCAAGCCACTTCTCTAGAAGTCGACTACGTGGGGGATCGAGAAATCGGTGAGAGGAAGTATCGAACAGCAGAACCGATGTGAGGAGCAAATCGCAGGTGACTCCCAAGACTGCATACCGAAGAGACTTTGTCGTTGTTGATGGGTCCTTCAACAGGAAGATATCTCGATCTTGTAATATGGATAAACCCCCTGCTGCACGGTGAGGTTGATGAACCAGGGCCATCCATCCCAATCTCGGATGGAAACGAGGACAACAAGGCACGTTTCGGAATGAAACAACCTTGATGAGATGTGGGGCAGGATCGTTTAACGCCTGAAGGATGTGATCCAGACTCCAGAGTTTGATAGTACGTTTAGAACCATCCGCGGCGCGACCAGAGAAGCGTATAACATCCCAGGTGTCTTCTTCCACATCGTTATCAACGAGATCCTGTGGGTAATTAGCGGAATGGAATGGAAGGCAGCGGAAAGTAATCACCGTCCAGGAATCTCCCGGGGCTTCTTCGTTCACTATATGAAGGAGGGAACAAAGACGTGTGCGAAGCTTGTCATTGACGACAAGTCTCTCGATGTTGCTTCTGGATTGAAGGATACCTAGACCATCCCAGTCTCTATCGACCTCTTCAGGGAAGGATTGAAGGCAGTGTGCTCTGCTACCTCCTAGGAGAATAGCGAGGAAACCAAAGCTAGTTGGATCGATAGAGGAGTTTAGGTAAGGCATGTACGTCGTCTGATGGGGGAGCTTGTGAGGGAGCTTGCCATGAGGAAATCGGGGGGTTGCCGGCACTGTTGTGCTAGTCAGCGACTAGTCATGACAGTCAGTGAGGTCATGAGACAGACCATGGGGGTCAGTGACTGCAAACGACCGTGACTGCTCCCACCCCCGAAAGTCACTGACAAATAGGTGTAGTTTTGGGCGTGGCGACGGAACCTGACTACTTATGATTGGACCATGTTTGTATGTGAGTGCCTCACATACTAGTGGGGATCTTGCTTAACTCACTTAAGTTTTTATTTTATATAAACATTCATCATATTACACAGGAACAGCTGGTTTCCGTACTACATTGTAGTACATACATGAGCGTCACAACATGTATGCTATGCAATCTGCAAGTGAAGCATCACGTGCCTCAATATTTCCGATTGCATCGACCAGGGGTTTATCACTCTAATCAACTGCTTCAAGCGTGGCCAAAAGTTTTCGATACAAAGAATCGTCGTAACAACATCAGATGCCACAGGGGATAATCCATCTGTCTTTTTCTGCGCATTCAGCCGGAGGCAGACATGTTGAAGTGGGGTTCTTTGAATGCAAAAGACTCAGTTTCTGCATCAGCAAAACCGGGAAAGTGTGTGATGCCGTTCCACAATTTGTAGTTGTGTATCCAGTGTGAGACATTTTGTACTAGAATATATTAAGGCTGCATGAGGCTGTAATATAACTGGCAGGAAGGTGCTTCATATGGTACATATGGAATATTTTACTGGCATTTCAGAAGGTTGTACCCATACTGGGTGACTTTCCATAAGCCTTTATTCAGGTTAATAGAATAAATTCGAGGAACAATATCCTTAATGCCGAGGTGCCAACTCCCATCAGCTGGATCGATGAATACGGATCTCGCTCAGACCCTCGAATAAACCTTAATTTGTTGATAGGGTACCCCCCCCTCGAATAGACTTTTTTCAGCATGAATAAACACAACTCGGCACAACATGACCAAGCACAAGCCACCCTTCGACACCGTCTGTAATGTCGAACTTGCAGCCTGAAGCGCAGTCTCCTGGAATGTAAGCCTGTCTTGTTCCTGCGACCGTCTTTATTGATTTCCACTGCTAATGTTCGCCTGAATTAGGTGAATTATGGCTAGCGGCGCCACTGAGGAATTTTTTTTTTTTGCCGTACCTGCGCTGTACGATCACGCGTAGGGACCTCGCTGAGTCATGGTATGCTACCTGCCCCTAGGTTTTACCAAATATGCAAGATGCGAAGGCTGGCACCCGTTACCCTTATCCTAAAATCCACTAGAATGTGCTTCTCGACACCTTTTTTTTTTTTCACTACACCACCCCATATGTAGATGCCGAGCACATTGGTACCTTGTACCACTTCAATTTCTGTTGCTGGTTGAATGGGAGCCTTGTTGCCCACGTGAAGACGGAGGAGTTGCCGAGCTGAAGTGTATAAAGAGGATGTGAAATGCGAATGAACACAGTAAGCACCCAAGCTCATCCTTCTCTCCCTCTTTTGATTCAACTTCAAACTCTCCTTAAGTCATGTCTGAATTACCTCCAACAGGTCCTAAACCACCCCCTGCAACTCCACTCCCTTCCCAACTCCCGAAAATCCATTATGATGGTTCAGGCAATCCTTTCTTCCAAGACTTGACAGGCCGTTGGGTTCCCTACTTCGGCCAGTTTGCAGTAAGTCTCAGTTACTTTGTCCGTTGTATCAACTGACAAAATCCAACAGATTCCACATGACAATATGAAAGACGGGCCGAACTCACCAATTGCACATGCTTTTCCTGTACGTATTCCCTTACAATCTGAAAAGCCATTTTAATCTCATTCTGGACAGGTTTCCAATAACAACTTGCTGTCCACCAACATAACTGCTTCCTCCTCACGCATGCCGGTCCCCGCCATCGATCCGACCCTGCAGCCTCTGCCACTTGGAACAGATGACGATCTCTCTGATCCACCGACAATCGCTAAAGCTCAGGGTCATAAGCCAAGCAAGAAGGTTGCTGGCTCGCGTCAGAAAGGGAAGGGGAAACAGCATGTGGTGACCCCTGACACAGCACACCAATCCAAGGGTAAGGACGACAAACGAGGACGTAAACGTAAACACATCTCAGATGGTGAGGATGACGATGACGACATGGAGGAAGAGACCTCCAAACGAGGTCGGCCACGGGGTGCAGGTAACTATCTTGCAGCAGATGTATCTGCTTTACTTGACTTTGTCGACCGTGAGCTACCTTTAGGGCAGCGCAGGTGGAAAGTTGTCCACCGCAACTATTCATGTTGGGCCCTCCTGCATCGCCGTCCTGAGCGCACAATGAAGTCCCTTGAGACGAAGTATAAACAGGTGTGGTTTCCACTTTATATGTTCTCGTACCATGTTCTGAAATTTACATAGCTTGTCAAGACTCCAAAGCCTACGGGAACGGCATATTGCCCCCCTGAAGTAAGCCGTGCTCATGAGATTGATGACAAGATCAATGAGCGTGCTTGCACCCGTGATCTCAATGATTCCAACTTCGACGACAATGGTGGCTCTCAGTCTGGGAGTGATGTCGATATGGAAGAAGATGGCAAGGTTGAGGCTGCCAGCTCTCATCCAACCAAAATACGGGCTATTATCTGCCGCAACGGAGATGATGATAGCGAGCAGCCCCACAAAGTCCGTCCCACAGCACCACAGCATACCCCTGCCCCTCGACGCAACGCTTGCAACAGTGGCATGGAGCTCATGTCCAAGCTCACCAGCACTCTCGATCCCAGCCTTCAGCAGGCCTGCAATGAAGAGCGTGCAAGTCGTTCTCTTCAGAATATGCAATTCCTCAGTCTCTCACAACAACTTCGGGATGCCAACTCAACCATCGAGAATCTTCGCCAGCAGCTCAATAACTTTCAAACCCGCTTGCATGACTCCAAACGGGCTCATGACTGTGCCGAGCTCAAGTTGGAGATGGTTGAGCTAGCTCGTGGATGTCCATCTCAGCGCACTCGTACACGTCGCACCGAATCAACCAAGCGGACACTCCAGCACATTCGAGGCAAAGTGTGATGTGAAGAATGGTACCCTGAAGGTGGATCACATACCTATTGGGTGACTGATCCTTCGTCGTCTAGTGATGACAACAAGGAGAATGTTCGGTTTCCCCGCCACCGATCTCCTTCTCACTGTTATAGCCCCCCAAAACACTCCCACTCCTATTCTCGACACCATCGTCACGAATCAACCAATTATTTTGAAGGATCAATGCCTCTTCCTCCCAGTCCCTTCACCTCATCTGCCTTCCAGATCCTCAGTTCCAACACTGACCAGGCTTGCCTTCCATCTCTCGCCACTGACAAGCCGTTGGCTTCTAAAGCTGATGAGATCATTGAGATAGCTGAGGATGGGGATCTTCTCAAGGAGAAAAATTAGGCTGTCTTGTCTTTCTCATTTGTCTCTCTTGTTTGCCAATATACTCGTTGATATCATCATTTTAATACTGATCTTGAATCATAGTACCGTCCTGATCTCTCAGTAATGGTCATTAGTAGTCTTCTACCTTTGTGTACATAATAAGCTCTAGTCATACTCAGCATACATATAAAATTGAGACACCCGGTCATTTTTTCTCTGATCAGAAAAAAGCATATCCCCGAAATCTTTCCAGGCTTCTTCCTCAGATGTTCCTTGCCAAAGGGGCATATAAACGGTTCGAATCTGATTGAGACCAACTCGACAAGCTCGCAAGTTGAATGACCAAATGCAGGCTTCCAAAAGATCCGCACGACGGCCAGAATGATTAATCTCCAGCGGAACCCGCAGTTGACCAAAGGAACCTTGAAGACCACAATTTCCCCACTCAGCAGTCTGACGATAAGCCAACAGTTGTCGATCAAATGCCATTCTCCCTTCAATCTCCTCAGCTGTCCCACACAAATGCTGACCTTCCTTCAAAGGAGCTCGAATACGACCCTGGATTTGGTTTGTGCCCCGTGGAAATGCTGTGTCGGCTACGAGATAAAAGCCTGCAGGGGTTTTTGTCCGAAGCTTCTCATGGATCGGTTGTGCAACGTGGCTATCATGCCAACTCCCAGGTGCATTGAGGTTGGCTGCAATGATAGTACCTATTATGGGTTTGTTAGGAGTCCACAATGCCCTATGCATGAACTTGAAATTCTTGACCTTTGTGGGAGAACACCAAAACTGAGCTCACAAAATGTTCATGAAGCCATCCATTATAGGTTGTGTTCTCAATATCATCATCATTTGAATCCTGAACGGGGAGGTTCAAGCCATCAATGCTTGCAAATGCACCATCAAGAAGCGGATGGCAGGCAATAATTAGTTGATTGTACTCTTGGAAGTCTGCAAGAGAACCAGACCATTCAATCATTCCTTCTGGGATGGAGCAAAGGATATTAAGATAAATCTTCAGGCCAAATGTAACATATCGGGAGACTGTGGAGGGAATGATGGCAAAGATTTGTTGGAGACTAAGCTCTCGCATGGTAGAGTTGAGATAATGGAGGACGAGGCTGAGTGCACCTGGTGCATCCAGTGACCTTCCTCCAGGACGTGCACCAGAAACACCAGCAGAGTCGGAGCGAGGAATACGTGACCAATTCCATGCATGTGCGAATCCAGCCTCTAAAATGTAATCGAAGGTTTCAACATCAAAACCCATTGTTGTGATAAATGCGCGATCGCTATGGCTATCGTAAAGTGCCTGCCAGGGAGTACCGATGCAGGGGTTTGGGAGTAGTTGGCCACGGCATAAGTAAAGATGGCTCGGTTGGCGCTGTTGGACTCGAAGTTGGTGGGCATGCTCCACTCCAACAAGCACAAGTGCAATCGCAGAAACTGCATGATCAACTGCCTCCTGATCCTGCTCCTCTTCTTCTTCCTCCATCTGCTGGAGAATGAGTTGCTCAATGTCGTCCATAGGCTAAGTGGCAATATTCAGCATCTTAATATATTTAAATCAGACTGCCTTGTGGTTTAATTGAAACAATAGATTATCGGATTAAATTTGCCATCAGCGGATCGGCAATTGAGATCTGCCAAATATTTTATTCTGAAATCTTATGGAAAGTCATCCACTCTCAGAATTCTTTGTGAATTCAACTCTGGTGGATTGCCAAGGTAACATTTTGTCTTATTTGTACTTATATGTCTAGATTATGCCCTATTACACCAACATTACAAAATCGAGCTAGATGATCAAAAGCTAACATGGGCAAACCCCGTGAGCTGAACAAAATTCAAAAACTCATTCATGACCCTCGGCTACTTCCAAACATATATGTGTGAGTGTGAAGTGAGTTAAGTGAGCACTGAGATTTGAAACAACATATAAGTCCAAAAACATAAGAAATTGAATTCATTAAGTCTGAGTCATTAGTATTGTAACAATAAGAATTGAGAAACAGCCTAGGAATGTCAGTTGCAAAGAGTATGAGTGATCTGGTATTTTGACATTATTATTTGTTTGAGCAATACAAGCCATTGTAATAGATAAAAATATGCTGCCTGGTTGTAATATGTGCCATTTCTTGAGGTTTTCGGAATGTGACTGTGGTATGTATTGGTGTGTATGCTGCTGTAATCACAACTGTAATTATTTTGCATTTTCCTCATTATTTATATCTTACAACCTAGCTATATGGCCATGGCAAGAAATCCTGAATTTGCTGATGTGGTACCAGGCACAAGACATTCACATACTGATTTCTGATGACACTCAGTGCCTGCAACGAGAACGCATAAAACCTTGTCTCACAATTTTTTTCAATGAACGGTTAACCTTATGCTTCTTGGCTTCTTCCTTCAGTTGTCCTCCCCAATAGTGAGACCCATTAAAGAAAGTTATGATGCAGGTTGATTTCATAACAGTAATCTTCATTCCTGGGTAGCTACATATCTCTCTGATCATTGTGTTCAGTTGGTGAAGGAAGCATGGAAATGTCTGTTATACATGTGTTACTTGGATTGACCTTCAATAGGAGGTCCAAAGCATACCAGGACCCAGAAGTATTTCTCCTGGAAGTTCTTTCAAAAAGATTGCATCACAGTTGGATTGTCTGTTGTTATGGCAATAAAGTTGTGGCCATCTCCAAGCTCCATCACCTTCAGTGCATCTTCTGCTACACATAGAATGTTTTCAGCAGTTCCATGATTCCTGGTCATATCAGTCAGGCTGAGAACTGATGGATACTGCCCAACCTTGGCTGCAACTGAACCATACAGACTTCACCTCAGGATATCCTCCCAGCCATCAATCAATAATGTGAGACACTTTCTATCCTTCATATATTGAATCTCCTCCAACTCCACTCTTGTGGCTTCACCATCCATGATGGAGTGTGATAGCACGTAGCGGCTCGGTGCATCATAGAGTGGCCGTAGTTTATTGAGAAAGTCCTGAAAAAAACAGTTCTCGGCAACAGAGAATGCCACATTAGTGTGAACGATGAAACTTCCTTTGTTGTAAGTATGTGATATTATTATTCAATGATGCATGAGCAACAAATTGAAATAATTTAACATTTGCTTGCACCTTCTGTCCATCCAAAAGAGGATAATCTACCATTCCAGCAAGTGTTCCTGCCTTTCACTTCTTCACTGCCACAATGGCCTGGGTACTACCATCTGCAGATGCAGTGCTGGTTGCAGCAGGTGTGACCCCACTTGATGGCCCAGGTGTCAAAACTACTTTGAAAATGGAATCACCTGCATTTTTCTCCGCCAAATAAATAAGCGCCTGCTTGCAAACATCTGCAGATCCATTAGGGCATTGCTTGGGGTCCACAAGGTGTTTTATATGTTTGTTGTCACAATTTTGCAAGTGGTTACTCCCTGTTGGACAGTGCTTGCATTCTAGCTAGTATCAGTTCAACTTGTCATCTTTCTTCTCAGGATACATGAAATTTGAGGTGGCAATTGTTGGGTGATTTTTGCCACCAGCCATGCCACTAGTGATTGCAGGTCCAGTTGCAGCAACTGGAAAAAGACTGCAACCCAACCCAACTGCAACTGGTAGCAACCCAACTTTCAGTTGCAGTTGCTGGACTCAGAGTGATGCATACAACTGGTTGTGGGACCGGTTGCAACCGGTTGTTAATGCGTCACATGTCACAGTAGGTTTCCTGACCAGAACAAGCCCTGGAATATCCAAAACGGTCAAGAAATGAGCAAGTTATGATCAAAATGAATATTCTACTCATAACTTACTGTCCTTTTGGTTGTTTTACTTGATTCTTTTTGTAGTACAAAACACCAGGACATGGAAGTTCATTTTCTGCACCTAAAAACACAGATTGTAACTGGTTGCAACTGAGTTGGGTTGCAACCAGTTGCAGTTGCAACTGAGTTGGGTTGCAACCAGTTGCAGTTGCAGTTGTTCATTTTTGGGTCAAAAAACTGGACCTGACTGGACTTTCAAACTCTACATGCCACAGTGGTATGAATCGCCAATCACCCCATATCTTTTTGTCAATTATTCTACGATAGTCTATTTTTACTTTCAGTTCTGCCAAGTTCTGCCCAAGCCCCTGGGATGCCTGGAAATTGCCAGGCAGCAGCAGGGTTTGGCAGGACAGCAGAGTTCTGCCAACAACACTAGTGGTGGCTGTGAGCTGAGGGTGTATGGCGAACCAGATGCCAACTAATCCTCCCCTTTTTCTTTCTATTCCCTTCTTTAATACCCAGTTAAATGGGGGAAAAACCACCCCAACTTTGATGCTCTCAACTGCCTCCAGCAGGCATCATTCAGGGTCTCATGCCATGTCTGGAACAAACCAGAGCCAAATTAGGAAATGACAAATTGTGATGACACCATCTCTCAATTTGGCTCTGGATATTGTGACCAGACAACAACCTGCTGCCCCACCATGCATTGCTGTACAACATGCCCAAAAATACATAGGCATATTCTATTTTACTTGTTGTAGTTATTAGAGTCAAATGGACCTTGAATTGCACTTGCCTGTTTGACAAAAATCATGAATCTGACCCCCGGCGTTGATAGATATGGCTGCACTTGAGTGTGGAGAGAAAAATATTATAATTGCAATCAAAT
>QFEU01001098.1:0-12521 GCA_003316345.1 Tricholoma terreum | reverse complement strand
ATCCGTGGAATTCTGAGACCCAGAGTCCAGTGGCTCCAAATCTCCCTGCAAGCCGACATCCAGCCTGTGTTCAAGACTGAGCGACCTGGGTGCATACCAGATCCAACTGCCTGCGCCCTTGTCACCAGTAACGTAGTAGATAACCGGGACCGTGGCTGGTGCGTCGAGTAGTGCGAGCAATGATGCGATGGTGAATGTAGCGAGTGGGTTGTGGATGTTGTTTTCTCTGAGATGGTGTTTGCATAAAGTGTTTTTGCATCTCATGTGCCCTACGACCTACATTTCTCATCACCTTTTCACTTTTGGATTCCATGAGCTGTTGGACTGTAGGCACATTATATGCTACGGACTACATGTATTTTCATTCGGTCTTCTGCGACTCTGAGGAGTTGCTTTGCACTGCTCATCCGAGTATTTCGACTGTTGTGGTACTCTAAAGCGGCTCGGACCGTCGATCATCCCAAGCCACCTACTCTACCAATCACTGCCGGCCCCTGGGTAGGGGGTACGCGGCACTTCCTCAGTGTCTTCATCCTGTACCTCCGCGCTCTGCGACGTTCCTTTAGGAGGGGTATCTCTCTCTGTAGCAACACCCCGATGCGGCCTGCGCTCGCACGTCGCCCTTCGCATGTCAACGCCTCCCCTCCAACCTTGTTTCACAACTCTCCGACACTGCCCTGCATGCGATGAATGAGGCGGGGAATAGTCCGACATGACGTCGTCGTCGTCCTGAGGGAGGGGCCAGATATTCTGATTCCGTCGTTCCGAATTCGCCGAGCGACGTGGAGAAGATATTCGCTGTTCAAGGTCTATCCGCTCGGGACTACTTCCAAGATCTTGAGGCTCTGAACCAGGTTCGGGTGATTCTCTCCTTTTTCCTTCTCCCATGCTCCTTCTCAATTTCCATAGCTTCGTATATCTGCTCGGACACCTCACCAACAGCCGACTTGACCCTGTTGAAGTACTCCTCCGTCCTCACGATGCTCCCCATCGTCTGCCAGACTTTCATCAGTCTCCTCAGAGAATGATGGATTCTTAGCTATCATGGAAAGGGCGCTAGACACTCCAAGGAGCTGAACGGTCGCAAGGTCCTCATCAGTCCTAGGGAGTGCAAGGAGGGGGGTGATCGCATCAGCAGATATACCCCTCCCTCTGAGTCTTCCACTGTCTGGGGTCGAACGAAGCGAAGTCGTACGCGATCGCAGAGGTAAAGACTGTCGCGTACGAACTTCTCCAACAGATCTTGCTAATTCCCCGCACAGATCAATGCGGCGGCCCTCACCAACCACTTCGGAAAAAGAAACCGTCCCAATGGTATGCCTTCATCCAAATTCGTCGTGTGCTTTCCCTTTTTGCTTGACCTTTGCTTTATCGTTCAACTCTGCCTGGACCGGTGGGCGGCCGACAAAAGAATTGCCTGGTGTCCAGGATTCACTTGGCATCGCGAAATTCATTTCTCTTCGGAGGGAGGATGGTTGTCTCTTCAACGAACTGTTCCGAGACGGGCACGAGGGTAGCGTAGGTATCGTTTGGTCAACCAAACCAACTGGTTTCCCGTCCATTAACAGTTCTTGTATGTTTCTGGGCTTAAGCATGTCCGCCGTTCACTTGAGGAGGCGTAACGACTTTCCGTCTGTCATTAACGCGGGCATCCGAACGTGTAGCTTCCTTAACACGCCTCTCAGATGACGTTTTGGCGTGCACATTAGCCGCGCCTTGGCGAGTTGTAATTACTTCATCATGCCTCGTAGCCGTTCCCCGTTCGAAGAGATGCATTGCGTCGTACAAAGTTCTCCCAGGTGCTGTTATGCGACGTGGTTCAGGAGGTATGGCAAGAGCAGGTAGAGATGAAAGCAGTTGTGGTGGCAAGTATGAAAGAAGTATACGCGAGGACGATGCCTGAGCATTAGCCTGAGGTGGTGGTCGAGGGCGTCGAACTGGATGAGCGGGGTAAGCCTGGGTTCGGGCGGTCCTTTGGCTTCGACATGTATTGAAGTCGACGTGACAGGGATCGCCTTCTGCTTCTGCTCTTTCTTGCCTTTATCTTGGGTTTTATGCACATCTACCCTTTGCTGCGTTGACGAACTTGCTATCGCCCACACTCTTCTCTTTGTCGACACCTTTCCCGTTCTCCTCTATCTCAGTTCCAGAAAGAGTCCTCCTCCTCTCCGGCGGCCATGTTTCTTTTCTATTCCCTTTCCTACCCTCGTCTTCGCCCTCCGTACCACTATCTCCCCCACTCCTTCTCGTCCCCGCAAACGAGTTCCCATACGGCCCCTCGATCAATTTCGGAGACGTGCCCTCGTAGTGCCGCCGGTGATATTTCCGTTTTGAGGTGCAGGGGTAGGAGTGATCCAAAGAAGTCTTCATCTACTGCTAGAATTACGCGGAAGGGGTATACATGTGTATATGCTGGGAGATGTTGGCGGAGTTGAGGGCCACATGTTGACATTGAGGGAGATGCAATGGGAGGGGGGCTCATGGCAGAAATAGCATACGCCCCTGGGACTTGGGGCTCTGCGGGTTGATTTGCGCGGAGGTGTGGAGAAGGGACTGATTCGATGGCCGGGCACAAGGACTCAGGTTTGTTGGATGGCTCATTGCGCGTTGTTCGAGTCTGAAATATGGCGTCCATTAATATACACGGATGGGAAATACATAAGAACCCACTTATTCGAGACGAACTCGCGGTGGATTCAGATTTCGATAGGGCAATCAACTGCTGGTCGACTTCCTGAACGTCCATCTCCTCCTCGGTTCTGCCGTCCTCATGTGCATCCGTGAGTTGATTGACACCACCCCCTTCGATTTCATCCTCTGATGGACCAAAGATACTGCTGTAATCATCTGAACCCACAGGTTCGTGGTTCTCCTGCTCCCCATCTTCTTCAGAACTTTCGTTATTTGCATCATGCTCTTCAACCGCTGTGTTCCCATCTTGGCATGGGTAACGTCATCCGCGACCTGCGATTTGGCCTCTGTTTTTTTTTACAGTCGATCCAGGGTTGCGACGCATTATCCTCTGACCTTTCGTACCATTTGTCGTTCCTTCGCCCTTGTCATCTTCCTCTTCCTTGAAGTGCCTTCAAGCTCTCACGTCGTTCGCGCTCAATCTTGGCACGTTTCTGATCTTCTTTCACCACACTCATCTGCTCGTCTGATGCAGTACGCGACTTTGAGGTGTATGGGGTAGTTGTAACGGTAGCCAACGGCTACATGAGAATAGCACATGAGTCTGCTACATCTGAAAAATCTCACCAGGCGGGGAAAATCTAAGGAGGGAAGCATCAAGAATCATAACAAAGGAAATTGTAGCATGTCATAGAGATATAAAATGTTGAAGCTGTCAGCCGCACAACGCCCAGGCGGCCGCCGGCCACACCTGAAATGGAGGGCGATTTCAAATTCCGTCCAAGTCGAATCGACCACTCGCCTAGATCCTAACGTCGAACCAAATCGTAGCTTGAAGGCTAGCCCAGCTTACTCTCTAAATATTCTCGACAAGAACTGAGACAAGCTCTGTTTTCCTGTCCAGGATGCCTTTCTATTCTGGTGCCCAAGGAACGAATGTGTACGGGGGTCAGTTCATCGACATCGGGGGGGATATCAACTTGACCTCCGCAAACACTTGTGAGTGCTAGCTCACACAGATACTTACCTTGTTGTGACCACTCCAAACCAGTGTCCGTGTTTGATATCCTAGAACGATACACGGCCATTGGGGCTGCTTATAACTCTAGGGATCGTGAATTGGAGCATGCATCCATTTGTCAAGAGGGCACTCGCCACGATGTCTTAGGAAAGATATCAGCATGGTCTAGGGCAACTACCGGCTATCCGGTGTGCTGGCTTAAGGGACCGGCTGGCTCAGGAAAGTCGACAATGGCGCACACCATCGCCAAGCAGTGTGATGATGATAATCGGCTTGCCTTCAGTTTTTTCTTCTCAAGGGGCAAGCAAGATCGCAGCGATACGACTAAATTTGTCCCAACGTTTGCATATCAACTCGCACAGGCCTTTGATGGAATACAACCGTCGTTGCGACGTACGCTCACAGATCATCCGTCTAGTGTTCATCTGCGTCTACACGATCAGATCGAAAAGCTTATCATCCTTCCCGCCCTTACTATCCAAAGACCCATTCGGCCAAAGGTCGTCGTTATCGATGGTCTCGATGAAAGTAGCGACCACGATCTCTTATGTGACCTCATTCGGCTGCTCGTCGACACCACAAATCACGTCCCCTTTCGATTCCTCTTTACCAGTCGACCTGAACGTCACATTCGGCAAACATTTGAATCTACGTGGGTCAAAGGCAAAGTTCATGTCCTCTCGCTTCGGGACTTTCGTGCTCGCAGTGATGTTCGCAAGTACTTGCAACTACACCTCTCCAAAATACGTGATCAAAATGATCACATCATGCAAGACGTGCCACGCCCTTGGCCATCAGAGCAAGCACTTGACGTGCTTGTGAACCAGTCTGATGGTTTATTCATCTATGTGTCAACACTTGTCAAGTTCGTGGCTGACATGACTGAATTGCCCCAGGAAAGGCTCCAGGCAGCCATGACAACACATACAGGTGTTGATTCACTTTACCATCAGGTCTTGTCTGTAGCTCAACAGTTCAAATACTTTCACCAAGTGATGGGCACCATTGTATTCCTTCGACATCCTCTTACCATGAGTAAACTGGGGCAGCTCCTGCAGCTACAGTCCAGCCATATTCGCCTGGCATTGGATGGATGCCAGTCCATTTTGGCAGTTCCTGAGAGTGATCAGGAGACAGTTCTCCCTTATCATGCATCATTAAGAGACTTTCTCACTAATCATAGTCGGGCTGGGGCTCACTTTTTTGATCCCCAGGTGTACCATGTCTCTATCTTGGTTGCCTGTTTGCAGTTGATCAGGATGAATGGGGATCATGATGGGGGTAGCCATTTATTCTATGCCTGCAAAAATTGGTGTCATCACTTTTCATCAGCACTGTCACACCATGCAACAATCAGGTCCATAAATGCCAGCTCCAATGTGGTTATACTGATAAAGGAGATGGAGGAGCAGTTGTTGAAAATCTAGATGTATGGATTGGAAGATTTTTCTGGTGTGAGGACTGCCTCAGAAGATTGTGAATCAGTTGTTGCAAAAATGATGGTAAGCATGTTTATGCAACTTGTGGAGTATTTGTTAATATGTGGCAAACAAAGGAAATTTCTGATCAGTGGACAAATCTCATAGCAAGTTTCAAGAAGATATTGAATGTGTTACAGGTAAATAAGCATGGATTGATACTGGAAATTTCTTGTTGATTATGTTGTGATGCTTAGAAAGTATTCACAGTCCTGTTCATCAGACAAACACTGGCTGATAATATAACATTTTCCATTTATAATAGCTGGTGGGTGACTAGCATGTGATGAATGTTTATCCTGTAGCTCACACAAATGTTGTCCTTTATCAGAGGGTTTGTCATTAAAAAAGATTATTGAAAGATTTTTACTGATTTAGGAATAATGGATGGTTCCTTTGGAAATATAGGTGTGTTTCATACATATGACAAAGAAAAACACTTGTTGACAAATGTCTTGCATTGGTTCTCAGAATGTAAGTGGCACTGTGTGACATATGCACCTCTGACTAATAGTTATGTGGCATCTACCTGTCTGTAGAAAGTAAGGTTTTCTGTTTGATATATGTAGGTCTTCTGGCCGATCATTGTTGGGCATCTGCCTACCTTTAGAATGTAAGTGACTCTGCTTGACATGCACAGAACCTCTGGCTGATAGTTTTGTGGCATCTGCATGTCTTTAGCTTGTAAGTGATTCTGTTTGACATGATGGTTTTGTGGCATCTGCCTGTCTTTAGGGAGTAAGTGATGCTGTTTGACATGTGCAGAACCTTTGGCTAATGGTTTTGTGGCACCTGCCTGTCTTTAGAGAGTAGGCAATTCTGTTTGACATGTGCAGAACCTCTAGCTGATGGTTTTGTGGCATCTGCCTGTCTTTAGCAAGTAAGCAATTCTGTTTGACATGTGCAGAACTGCTAGCTGATGGTTTTGTGGCATCTGTCTATCATTAGTATGTAAGTGATTCTGTTTGACATGTGCAGAACTGCTGGCTGATGGTTTTGTGGCATCTGCCTGTCTTTAGTATGTAAGTGATTCTGTTTGACATGTGCAGAACCTCTGACTGATGGTTTGTGGCATCTGTCTTCAGCGAGTGAGTGATTCTGTTTGACATGTGCAGAACCCCTGGCTGATGGTTTTGTGGCATCTGCCTATCTGTAGCTTGTAAGTGATTCTGTTTGACATGTGCAGAACCTCTGGCTAATGGTTTTGTGGCATCTGCCTGTCTTCAGCGAGTAAGTGATTCTGTTTGACATTTGCAGAACCCCTGGCTAATGATTTTGTGGCATCTGCCTGTCTTTAGCTTGTAAGTGATTCTGTTTGATATGTGCAGAACCTCTGGCTGATGGTCTTGTGGCATCTGCCTGTCTTTAGTATGCAAGTGATTCTGTTTGACATGTGCAGAACCTCTGGCTAATGGTTTTGTGGCATCTGTCTGTCTTCAGTGAGTAAGTGATTCTGTTTGACATGTTCAGAACCCCTGGCTAATGGATTTGTGGCATTTGTCTGCCTTTAGCATGTAAGTGATTCTGTTTAACATGTGCAGAACCTCTGGCTGATGGTTTTGTGGCATCTGCCTGTCTTTAGGGAGTAAGTGATTCTGTTTTACATATACAGAACCTCTGACTGATGGTTTTGTGGCATCTGCCTGTCTTTAGCTTGTAAGTGATTCTGTTTGACATGTGCAGAACCTCTGGCTGATGGTTTTGTGGCATCTGCCTGTCTTTAGAGAGTAAGTGATTCTGTTTGACATGTGCAAAATCTCTGGCTAATGGTTTTGTGGCATCTGCCTGTCTTTAGGATGTAAGAAATTCTGTCTGACATGTGCAGAACCTCTGGCTGATGGTTTTGTGGCATCTGCCTGGCTGTAGCTTGTAAGTGATTCTGTTTGACATGTGCAGAACCTCTGGCTGATGGTTTTGTGGCATCTACCTGTCTTTAGGATGTACATGATTCTGTTTGATATGTACAGAACCTCTGGCTGATGGTTTTGTGGCATCTGCCTGCCTTTAGCAAGTAAGTGATTCTGTTTGATATGTGCAGAACCTCTGGCTGATGGTTTTGTGGCATCTGCCTGTCTTTAGCTTGTAAGTGATTCTGTTTGACATGTTCAGAACTGCTGGCTGATGGTTTTGTGGCATCTGCCTGTCTTTAGTATGTAAGTGATTCTGTTTGACATGTGCAGAACTGTTGGCTGATGGTTTTGTGGCATCTTCCTGTCTTTAGTATGTAAGTGATTCTGTCTGACATGTGCAGAACCTCTGGCTGATGGTTTTGTGGCATTTGTCTGTCTTTTAGCATGTAAGTGATTCTGTTTGAGATGTGCAGCACCTCTGGCTGATGTTTTTGTGGCATATGCTTGTCTTTAGTTTGTAGGTGATTCTGTTTGACATATGCAGAACCCCTGGCTGACAGTTTTGTGGCATCTGTCTGTCTTTAGGATGTATGTGATTCTGTTTGACATGTGCAGAACCTCTGACTGATGGTTTTGTGGCATCTGCCTCGCTTTAGGATGTATGTGATTCTGTTTGACATATGCAGAACCTCTGGCTGATGGTGTTGTGTCATCTGCATAACTTTAGGACGTAAATTATTTCCTTGACATGTGCAGAATCTGTGGCTAATGGTTTTGTGGTTCCTGTGTCCCCCCAGATGGTGAGTAGTTGTTTTGGACATTTGTACAATTTTTCATCTCTATTTAACTTCTTTAGGGGGTATGTGCTACATTTCACTAGTCCATGTCTAATGGTATAATTTACCACCTTTATCACAGAATGTAAGTACTGGTAATAAAGTATTCCAATCTCATTGTTGATTATATGTTCAGTGGGCAAGTCTTTTATTTTACTTGTATGTGTTGAGCTTTTCTTACATTTTATGTTTTCAATTACATAGAAAGTAAGCACCTCTTTCATTTATCTTTGGGATATCACTTAGTATCTTTCTATTTGTACAGAATGTATGAGATGTTTCATCATGTTTATATATATCAATTGATATATTTCTTTCCTCAAAACAGCTTGTATGTTCTATTTCTGCCTTTTAACATTTTTTGAACTTCTTTGTCAGGTTGTATGTGACTCTTCAGTCTGCACTTTGGGACTCATGCTAATATTCCTTATAGGATGTGGGTCTGATATTTCTAACAAGTCAGAAACTTTGATAATAATCTGCACTTGGCTTGTTTTTAGCATGTATGTTATATTTCAAATCTAGGCTAATACTGGAAATATTTATCATTTCTTTCTAGTATCTTGGTGATAGTTCTTCATCTGTTTTGTTGCCATTTCTGATTTTGTGTCTTGGTTGCAAAAATCATTAGACCATTTGTAGTATTAGATGCGTTTTGCATACTTGTTTCATATTCACTTTGAAAGATATGTCACTTTATTCAGATCTTGATACCCAACTTAAAAACACTTACAGAAGGAACACTTTTATGACTGTGAACTAGGCCTATATTTTCATTTTGATATTTTTGCTGCAATAGTCTTTGGAGTTTACTCTCTTGGCTGTCAATAGTTATCTTTTGCCTTCTTGTGACATATTAAAATTGGGGTAGGATCTAGCACGTCTAATGTATGCAACATTGACAATGACAATTCCTCCTCATTCCTCCTCAACACAACAGTTTTAAACTATTGTAAGTGCTAGGAAGGGTGCTTTATATGTCTGAGAGGCTATGCCTGGAGTCAGAATTTTAATATCTTGTCTGGATTCCATGTAATAATGAAGACAAAGTCCCATTTTTATTATCTCTCAAAAGCCTCCTTTTGTCAATTCCAACCTTTTGGCAGGTTTTCAAAAATTTAAAACCCCAGATTTGGCTGCTTACCAAGTAGAGACAACCTTCCAGAAAGGGAAGGACCTGAAGCCTGGTAATGTCCAGGATATTGTACCCCCATGCTCTCCCCATGCAAAAGCACATCTACCACTAAAAATAGGATTTACTTACCTTCAAACTGGAACTCATGACTAGTACTATATGAAAAGTCTGATGTCCCACTCACATGTGTCCCCAGGATTCAATTTTTATTTATTACAGCTGTTTCAGGATTGATATATTTTTTTTGTTTTTTTTGAAAGTGTGACATGATGACATATTTCTATATTTGAAAAGTTACTTTTGAAACTTCTACTTGTCAGACTGTCCCAGACATTGTTCCACTCATTCTGCTTTCTTCCTGGGCAATAGTGTAATATGATTAACCATAAAATTAGCAATAATCTGAAGGAATGTGTTCTCAGCCTCTAAAATTGAGGATGAGAGCTGGAGGCCATTATGGATGCATTGGTTATCTCACAATTGAGTGCCTACTGCTAGAGGGCTATCTTCGAAGAACACAGATCAGTGAACCAACATCATTCTGCACCTTATGGACCTACTTGGCATCTTACTAGAGATGTTCTTATAGCAGTTCATGCTATTTATGAGCAAGAATCTGATCTCTACCTTGATGAGCTTGTTTCCTGGCTTGGGATAAATCATGACATCATCATTTCTGTCTCAGTGCTTCAAGAGAATCTCAGGCAGTCTAGACTAACTCAAAAGTGCTCCACAAAATTGTCCTTGATCAAGATGAAGAGTTTTGAGCATAGTGGAGGGAGATACAGCAGGACCCTCACTTGTCCTTGTCTTGTGATGGATCAGAATTCATCTGTCCTTACAAAAGTAGCAAAAATGAATACAGCTACATACACCAATATGGCCTAGGCAACACACTAAACTTAAATTGTGTGTGGTGATCATTACTCACTTCTCACTGCTGTAACTATTGATGGCTATCTCACCACACAGGTTGTGCCTGATTTATTTGATTCACTCAAATTCTATAATTTTATCCAAAAAAGAGTAGTATGTTTGCAGATTGAGTATGAGTTTCTATATCTGCTCAATCATTTCCAGCTTCCAGAAATGAATTTCTGCTCTGCTGAACAATCTATTCATCATAATGAGACTCTTGTTTAGTTAGTAAAGAGTGCAGGTCAGGCTTAGTCTTTGTATTGGATGCATAGACTAAATGATCCTGTTTATGTCTACAGGCTCTCTGATTCTTTATTCACCTGCATATTCATCTGATCTAAACTGAATCAAAGAGTTGTTCAGCACATGTACATAAGCAGCACATCTGAGTCAAGTCCAAGTTCATCAAACACATAAAAACATGCAATTCCTGATCTCATGTATCACTAGCTGCACTCCAAGTCCCATTTTTCACCTCCTTCAGAGACCACTTGTGAGCAGCAAGAAATCCCTTCTATTTCAATATCGTGATGCTAACATGCTTTCTGTATTTCTTCTCCAACCTTGTGACAATGTTATTGCCTGGCCAGTATTCAAGCTTTACTAGCTTTTCCTTATTGGATTCAGAGATATCATATTGGGCAAAAAACACTTACAGTGGAACTTGCAGATGAATAGCAACACCTGGTGACAGAACAGGCAAAAATGGCTGAGGAGGATTTCTAGCAGGATACACCAGCTTCTGGTGGTCTGGGAGTTGTATGTATATGTTAGATCCATATGGATATAGATAGTTGGGAGGATGATGGTAACTATTTACATGAGGATGACCAAGTGTATGGGAATAACCAGATGGAGGTGGCAGAGGATAATGATATGTCCAGGGAGGATACTGGGGTACTGCATGCAGGGCAGAAGGGGCAGAGCACCACCCTCAGTACCACCACTGAGTGCAATAGTGTGAACTGCAGAGGTATAGATTGCAGAAGACTTGCAAAAATGTTTGGTATCAAACACTATGGGCCCATGTGGTAGTAAATCCAGCTGTTATATCATCCACTTAGGTGAGGAAAAGATGTGGAAAATAATACATTTGGGAAGTAGTTTTCATCCTCTGAAACCACCCAAATAGCATAAATTTCATTGGGAGTTTGCATGAAAATCCACCATTTAGGGAGTGACAAGAGGGATGTTTTTCTCCTCATGATGGATGAGTGATGGGATAAAAGTCAGCCAATTTTTGTCCCACTTCATACTGCAAAAGTTCATACCTTGGGATGACTTTTGGATGGTTTTCATCTTATTAAAGATGGAAAACTCCAACCATCTACCAGGTTGGATTTCATCAACTTTCTGATGTTTTCTTTCAAGCAGTTTTTCATCTGCTTCATGGAGTAGTTAATCATCAGGTGTTCCTATCCTTACTAGTAAAATTCCAACCTTTGTGGACAAGCAGTTTTTCATCTGCTTCATGGAGTAGTTTCACCATCAGGTTTCATATTCTTACTACAGTCATTTGCAAAACTTGTGGAATTTGAGAAACAACAACAAAGAAAACAACTTTTTTTCTTCCGGGAATAATCATGTCGGAACTCAGCAACAACATGTCAGTTTGCTCTAATCCTGGCACCATTCGAGGCACAGAAGTCGCCCGCTTCTACTATATCAACTGCACTATCTAAGTTCTTTGCTTTGTATAAAGTATATACCTGTAGTGCTGTTAAGCGGGGGGTGTTGAACTAAGACCTCACGCGGTACAAGTGCGACCGACTTCTATAGCGCGTGGATGAGGTACATGTAAAACTAACTATACAAATAAACGTTACTGGTTATATACCGGTAACTTCCACAATCAACAAGGACATACTGCCCATATCGGGCAGCACCCCTACAATACCATCTATTCTCGATTCTGATCAATACACACTCTTGTTCTCTGTGATCATCTCTCCATGGCTAACTCACATCAGAAGGCCTTGTGCAAGGTCCCAAAACCTGCTGAGAAAAGGAAAGCCATGGGATGCCCTCTGAAGTCAGTGAATCTGATTGTTCGAAAGCCAGCACAGCTGCAAAGCAACAACAACAATAGCAGCTCTGAGCCTGAGTCTGAGTTGTCCAATGGTGGTCCAGAGGGGGAAGATGAGCTTTATGGAAGGGCAGTGTCTGAGGATGATGGTTTAGATGATGCTGTTGTGAGCTGACCCCACCATAAGAAGAGGAAAAAGGTAGCTGAAGATCCTTGAGGTATGCAAACAATTATCTCATCAGTCATGGGCCATTTGCTAATCATGTATCACAGAAGTTGAGATAGTCTTTATGGTTCCAAAGCCAAATAGCATGTCTCAGAAAGGCTACCACTTTCATCAAAAACATGAAATTTTGTCTCAGAACTCAGCATGATGAAGATAATCTTATTGTCTGGCTATTTTGGAGAGCTAAGGTAACCAGTTGAGGGAGCTTGATGTGATCCAAAACTATTAAACCATACATGTTTGTGCATTATGCTGTTGCGATCAAGATACCTGCACAATGAAACAAGTGAGATCTGAATGCCTTGTAGCTCAAGCTCCTTCTGCACTGTACTTTACACTCCCCCACCTGTCCTATTGGACTCCGATCGGACTGCTCGGAGTCCGAGTCAATCGGGGTGGA
>QFEU01001096.1:0-39820 GCA_003316345.1 Tricholoma terreum | reverse complement strand
TTCGCTGACTACTTCTGTTTGATATCGGTATAGGGTAACACACGAACTACTGGGTCAACTTGCTGCACGTAAAGAGACGTTTAAAAACAACACTCTTTCCGTCGATCAAATGGGCGAATTAATTGATCTTGTCCAGAACGGAACTATTACGGGTTCGTCTTGTTCCCCTTTAGTTCTCTGTCTCGTCCATTCGATAAAACTTGATCCATAGGAACATCTGGGAAATTCCTCCTTCGTGATATGCTGGCAAACCCGTCGCAGATGCCCACAAGGCAAGTTGCCGAAATGCTGCAGCTCACCGCCTTCTCAGCTGCTTCCTCTCCGGAATCGTCACTCCCGCCGCTGCCATCTATATTAACATCTGCACCATCATCGTCAACAACTCCCGAACCCACTTCTCCCCCGTCTCCTGCGTCTCAGGAAGACATTCTCCATTCCCTCTGCCGTAATGCTATAGCGGCGCTTCCGGATGAGGTTGAGGCTGTGAGGACAGGTCACAAAAACGTACTAAATAAAATTGTAGGAAGAGTGATGAAAGAAAGCAGGGGAAGAGCTGATGCTAGAAGTGTCAGAACCCTGCTAGAAGAGCTGATTGACGGGTTAACGGAGCAGCAGAAATAGCTTTGTACCGTAACGGAAAATAGCAAGTTCTCAGATGACAACCACCATGTCGTCGATGTGTGCACCGACTGACGATGGCCACGGAAGCCAAGCGCATTCTCAAATGGCGGGTCCGGCCCGCCCAAATATGTGAAGTTGAATGGAATGCATGAGAAACGTCGTTGATACAGATCGCAGTCCTGCTTGTACGATGAAAGGAAGATGAGGCTAAGTCTGCAGAAATTCCTTATCTCAGTCCCCAACTATTTTGCCATAAAGAACAACTGTCAAGTAAAAGCCAAGCCAGCCCATGCACCAACAACACCAACCATCGCACCCCCAGCAGCAGCGCGCAAGCGACCAGATGGTGACTTCTGGCTTTCCGTCTCCACCTTCTCGTACAACCTTCGCACAGCCTTCTCATCGTGTCCCAGCACGAGGAGCCCTTGAGGATCACTCTTGTCCATGTTCTGGACGACACGGGCATGTAATCCGACCTTGATAGCAGATGCGTGTATGCTATGTATGTCCGACGATGGGAGGACATAGATGGTTGCATGAGAGGAACTAGTGAGGTTCGAGACGAAAGCTTGGCGTTGTTCCATGCTCATGGAGCGAGCAAGGGGTTGGCGACGCTGGGAAGAGGGCGTCGAGGAAACATCGTTGCTAGAAAGACCAAATTCTGGGGTAGGAGAGATCTCCTGTTTGTGGGGCAAGGTTTTCAAAGATTCATGACTTGTCTGCGGCGAAGGCGTTGTGAGCGTGCCAGGCATCTTTACAACTGGCCGTGACTTCGACTTCACGGGAGTCGCGAGTGGCACGGTCTCCTGCCACCGCACGATCTTCGCTTTTGTCTTGTCCTTTACATCCTCATCGACATCATCATCAAACATTCCAGGCTGCAGTAGACGCTCGATAATCTCCTGCGAGTTGGAAGAAAGAGAGACGAGGGTCTCGCCTGGGGCAAGCTGAGGAGGCTGGACCGAAGAACGACGCCGACTGCGACTGCGAATCGCAGCTGTCGTGTCCTCGTCGCGTTCAAGACTCGGAGACGCAATATACATCGACCCCAGCGCGTCTGTGATGTTGTTTGCCATCTGTATATTGCTCTGTTTCTCTTTCAATGGCGAGTCGGCATAAGGACAGCCCGAGCGCGGGTGGCCTTGCCTTGGACGCTTGCATTTCGTACATTGAGGTGTCTTGCGAGGGGTCACAGAAGAAATATCGCGTGTTGTATTTGTTTGCCCTGTTGGAGTACCCGGGGCGGAAGAGCGGAGGGTTGGTGCCATGGTAGTTGTCTGTTTCAGTGCTGCGGTGCGTCTCTAGATTGACTCGTCTCGTTATGTGGGAGTGTTAGAACAACAGGACTACTTTGCTGATGAGTCCCTTTGTTCCAACGACGACTTGACGACAAGAACAAAAAGAGAAGTTATAGGTCACGGTAGCCTGCCACTTCCGAGTCTGACTCCATCTGACTCGACTTGAGCGCTTGAGCCCTGCACATCGAGTCACTTTTCCTGAGGATGCACCTCCCGGATATGCTGTTGCAATCTCATAGGAATGGACCATGCCGTACGTGGGACGGAAGTTGAAAAGAATTCGAGTGCCGGCCCTGCATCCCGAGTACCCTGCTATCTTGATGTCCTGGACACCTAGATGCTTCTAACTCAGGCCGCACGACCCAGATTCATGTGTGTTCGCTCTTGTGGCGACTTGATGTTCTCGACAAGTTCGAGTTTGTGGCCTGTAGCGACCACGAACGTTCTTTTCAAACCATGAGATCCCTAATTACCACATCGATGATCGATCCACTGGACGTGTTATCTGCCTGTACGTTACCTATATGGTTCACGAAATGTCATGGCATCTTCCTCATTAATTTTGGTCCCCCAGCCACCCAGCTGGTATGTCTCGCTGTTTTCTAAGAAGGCTTTGATTTCCATTACTATGTATAGAATAGTATGATAAAATACACTTTGATATCATACGAAGAGTACAACGAGCACACGAAAATTGTATCGGCCAGATGAAAGATCATGAAAGACTGCGAAATAGAAAGAAATGCATCTTTCCCTGGAACAGGAGCCAGTCGGGGACCTTGTAGTAAGTAACGACCATACGAGTTGGTCCTGACATGCCAACGGAACGTTGCCTGTGGAAAACGAACGCATAAATAAACCAATTGAACCGGTGGAAGTTAAAAAATTGTAGCGTCTCCACGATGTTGCCACCAAGATGCAGATTTTTGGCCCGTCCAGCTTCGGAGGCTTCCTCCGAATTTTGTGTCATGCACCTACTGGTCTAGTTGCGACAGCGACATTCTCGCCGAACGGTAGTTGAGGTGATCTGATACCCGGATTGTCCTTGAAATTTGAGTCCACTGCAGACTTATGTCCTGCTGGTGTCATCGTGGGTATATCATTTTCAGCTGTGGGGTTGAGAGACATATCAGCAGCCGCATTCGACGATCTGGGGCGATGCCAAAGGTCAGAAATAACTGCTTTGTTGAGGGCAGTGAACCAACCGTTGCTTCTTTGTCGGTTTATGGGGAGAGGTATCACCCGACTTTCCGTGACCCTTCACAAAACGCAAGCAGATCAGCTTATTCCAACAGAATCAAAAGAAAAGTTACCTTGACGCGCTTCTGCACAAGCTTCGCGGGACGCTCT
Organism: Tricholoma terreum; assembly: GCA_003316345.1. Lineage (NCBI taxonomy): Eukaryota > Fungi > Basidiomycota > Agaricomycetes > Agaricales > Tricholomataceae > Tricholoma > Tricholoma terreum. The sequence goes on along the minus strand of QFEU01001096.1, from coordinate 36,551 downwards.
CCTGGTCCAAAGGCATAATCCGGCAGTCCGGAACTTCAACAGCTTTTAACGGATGAACACCACGCGAAGAGGATTACAAACCATTTGATATGCCGCACGACTATACCCATGGTGGCTTCATTGAAGTGCTCCCATACTTTGACCAGCTTTGTGAATTCGGTCGTGGGATAAGAGATGTCGAGCCTCCGAGGACCAACGGCACCAGCTTCGAAATACGGAAATCAGTTGTTTGGGATAAAAAATCAGTAATATCGTGATATGATTCACCTTGTTTGGGTTCAATTGCAAGCCCAATGAAGAACGTGGTAGAATGCACAGAGCTCGCGCCTTCCTTGCCTTCGATGTCTTCCTTCTTCCGTTTTGCAATAGCGTCCGGGATTTCGCCCTGGGCAACCGTACGAAGCTCCTCTTCTGAGAGACAGTATGAGACCTGGTCGAACCCTTTGATGAAAGGATGGGCCAATGTCAGAGAATCGACATATTCAAGCTTCATGACTAATTGTCGTATTCTTGATTCGACAGTGCCGGACCTGGCGCCTCAGGGTTTCAAGTGCGTCACTTGTCGGTGTCATGAGTACGCACCATTTTAGTTGTACATCCGGGTCTACCGTTGATGCGATAATTTGAAGGTAATACCGATACTTGGTAAAGAAATCATGCTTTTCGAAGAGTTCAGACCATGATGCCTTTCCGACGATAACTTTATCCACGATGTCGGCACCTGGATATTGGTAAGCACAGCAACGAGTACTACAAGCACTAGGGACCTTTCTTAAATTCTTCGGTGATGATCATTTGGGTCGAAGCTGTGACATTATGTGTGGCGCACATTGCAGGATATGCAGGAGTGATGATAGGCATTCGATGAGATCGATCGGCGGGATACAGCTAGTCGGGTGTCAGGAGGGTGTAATTGAATAATCAGGAATAGATCCCTACCTTAGGATTCCAAACTCGCACTTGTAACGGACCCTCCTCTATTTGCTTCAATAGTACAGGCTGCGGCCATGACCTAACAACGTAGGTTGGAGGAGTTCCCGCAGAGTTTTGATCCTCACCATTGGTACATGATAATGAAAAATCGGCTGACGATAGCACCAGCGATTGCATTGGGATACAACTGACATATTCGAGCGACCAACATGGCCCATGCCACACCACCCAGGAAACCGTTAACGTTAGAGTAGATGGCCCGTCCTTAAGGAGGCAAACAAGCGGATATCATCGATCGCGTGAAATCGAAACAGTTGATGAGTGACTAACGAGTAGCCCATAGCTTGATACACCGAAGAGAATCTCGGAAGACCTGAACGTTCGGTACCAACCGTAATATCTCATCCGTTACTCGCGAACCTAGATGGTCGTTAATGAGATCTCTTCCATATGATCATGTGTACGATACCGTTTAAACTTCGTACACATCTGTCGTCTAGATTTCGTAGCAAATTATCATCTTGAAGAGACAAGTTATCTGGTATTGAAGATAACGCCAAACGTGCCATCAAGAAATCTATTGGAATGCCCGATATTTTTGTCTTGATAATTGGCACATAGGCTTCCGGTACCCCCTAAAACTCGGTTATGTTCATTGTTGGATGGCGTTGTTGTCAAGGCACGCACTGAAACCTCCGTGACGCCCTCAGCTTCTCTCAACATTTGCTCGAAGACATCGAAGAAGTCCTCTCGAGAAACATGTTTTGGTACCACGCAAAGAGTATCAATATCAGTATCAGGTCCATGTACCCCCAGCCGATATGATCCAAAGGTGAAGATTTTTCCTCCTGCAGCGTTCGCGGCGGCCTCGGATAACCCCCGATTCAAAGATACAGTACGAACAAACTTTTTCACAAGAGAGGCGACACGACCCAGAACGATTTCCCTAAGAATTGACGACCAGACGGTTAGTTTCACGATTCATTGATGACGGAGCATCGGTGAGGATGCCAGGTTTCCACAATATGGAGTTGTACGTAAAACGGTCATGGCGCATTGCATGCGTTGTCCAGATCCGACAGGTAATAGGCTCTTGGGAACTCGAAGGACTGGCAAGTATTGACAGAGGATGCCCTTGCGGCCTGGGATTGACGATGCCTCGCCTAGGTCAGAAGGCTCACCTTGTCCGTGATTGTTCTTCACGCTCAAACGTGTTTTGCCTCCTCAGCTCCTCCATAAGTGTTATTGTAACCTCTTTCTCACGTTCGCTGGACTCGGCTGTTGCGATTGGAGGTGTTACCCCCAAGTGACTGAAAAGACTTTATGACTGAAAAAGAGCTGACTTAGGTAGAGACATACCCTGTTATGTCTTCGAGTGTCATTCTAAATAGTCTTGGTACGGTGTGGCGGCGGCGGCAAAGCAAGGAGAAGGGGATTAAAAACTGATGCTCTCTGTGATGCTCACTGAGTGGTACTGGTAAGGCAAAGGTAGCAGCTTAGTCAGACTGCGCCACTGTTTGTTGTCGTTTGGCTGAAGCCACTGGCAAGTCTTCCATTGGTGCTGCGCCCAATATGTATTCAAGTTGGTCAAGGGCATCAGTACTGGTCAGTGCTCAGCACTCAACCGCGAAAACATCGACGTTCACTTGCACAACGATTACCGGGCAGCGTTTTCCCCCATTGATTTCCCCAACATAAGGCGAGCTTTTGTCATGATTCCTTTCAACGGTCAACATCCCCCCCAGTGAGACGCATTTTACTTGTCGACGAAACACCGAAGTTCTGTGTCTGAAAATGGAGCGCATTCTAATAAGGAATTGAATCCCCAGTGGTCTCGCTAGTTCTCCTACCAGAGTTGAGACCACGGAGGACAGCGACAAGAATGCTGCTTTGAAGGAAGATAATTTTTGCTGGTGCTGACTGGCTTGCCGAACGCGTTGCTTACTTTTGTCTGACATGTGCAACCGGTGGCGCTGGGGCCAGAGCCGATTTAATCGTCTCAAGACGACCCGTGAAAAGGCCCGCCTCATTTAAATCCAGTGACCAGCGACAAAGAGGGTGAATACTATACAAACAATTTAAAGTGCGTCGTAGCCTGGTTCATCGATAATGCTCACGGTTAGATATCTAATTTATGTCGCTAGGACCGGAAGCGTTACCCGCGGCCTGAGGATCAAGGGAACGTGGTGGGGCCCCCTTAGGGCGAAACGCTACTATTCCATGCTCACTGCGTCATCCAGACGCTCTTCAAGAACCGGGCCATGCCTGGGCGTGGAATCATCACGAGGAGTTCCTTTATCTCCTTCAAGTTAGGCCAAACCTTTCTTTTTCTTATTGATTATTGGGTACCCATTGACTCCAGTAAACTTGTCAATGCAGCAGTGCTCCCCTGATTTCGATCAGCTTCGAATCACAACTTACCGTCCACGTCCACCTGTTCTATCATCTTCGTAGGTCTCGCTAAATCCCATGACAGGTGTGGCTGGTTTGCTTGGCGGAAATGTGCGCGAAGCGCGAACTACTTGCACGAGGTGCCTCAAAGCGCCAATCACTGGTATTCGGTTTGCATTGAAACTTGATACATGCTTCAATGTCATTTGACATGCTACGCGATCATCTGCCATAATGCCCATCGTCATCGAATCTGAAGCCCACGCTGGCGGTGCTTACCATAAGTATGTTCTCTGTTGGGGCTTTATCGATATCAGGCTTTATCCCGTGCCTTCGAATCACAGAGGCGAGTAATCTGTATGCTATTACTGGCTTGATGGTAAACAGCTCAAGTGGCAGGTGCATGACTTATTCCTCCATAACGCACAGTGTTGACTTTCCTTTAAGTACGGAGACTACATTGATGATGGAACATCTGAAACCGAAATCGCAGGTGCCCAGATCTCTTGTTTGTACCCATTGAATTCTTCCCTTGCGCGTTCCCGCTGTGCCTATAAAATTCTGCGGGGCAACTTGTCGCTCGATTTATTCCGAGTCAACCGGGATAAATACAGCTTGTGGAAGGAGATATGTTCATTTGACAGGAGACATCAAGGCTTCAAGCTCAAGTACTCTTATGTCGCTTGCATTCGGTACGCGTGGGCACTTGGATGTCGAATGTGGCGAGTATGTCTTGGGTCAACTCGGTCATTCCTACCTCCGAGGAACATGTACAGATCTGTCACAAATCTAAAGATGTTTCGACCTATATTTATTCCGACCTGTCATGCAGCCGCATCTCCTAGAAGAACTAGGGCCCTTAACACAGGTATAGGATCTTATAATGATCAGAGATATCAGAACTATGATGTAAAGCACTCCCTGAAGCAAAATGAGGATATACATCGATACCAGATGGAGAAAAACTCGCGAAGGTGTTGGAACAAACGCAATTGTATTAAGTGTCCGTAGAATATCAATCATATCCCGTAGTTCTTCCGGGACCTGCCTCTCGTCCTTAGGGCGCTCTTTCGTCGTCTGAGTATTTATAAGAGGGCCGGCTCCGACGGCCATGATTACCTAGAGGTGTACGGCTTCGAGAACGGCTATGCGGCCGAGGGCGATAACGATCACGCACAGGAGATGGACTGCGACTTCGAGAGCGGCGGTGCGTCCTTGATGGGCTACGTGATAGCGGTCTATTGAGATCACGCCCTCCCAGTGAGTTCAGCAGTTCCTCCACGCCCTTCATCCCTTCTGACTTGCCCTTTCTTGCTTTTCTCTCCTTCCTTCCTTTCTTCTTCGCCTTCCTTGCTCGACGTTCCTCCGGAGTCTCATTCTTATGTCTGCTCTTTGATTTAGTCTTCTTGGCCTTCTTCAGAGCCTTCTCCTCCTTCCTCTGAGCGACGAGATATTCGTACATAGGATCCTCGGGATCTATAGCGGGACCAGAGGAGGCAGAAGTATCTGATCCTGGATCATTATCTGCGGTGGTCACATTATTTTTAGAAATGTTTAGACGTAGTACTTAAAGGGGCTCACCAAGCATCAGTGTAGGTTTGGCATTAAGACTCTGCTCTTCAAGTTCTACCCATTCCCCATCTTCATTGCGGACTTTTGGCTGCTTGTAACTTTTGACGTGGTCGACGCGGAGAGTTTTCTCCAGAACCTTTGCGCCATTAAGGTTGTCAACAGCCAGGATTGTCGACCGTTGATCTTCGTACATCAGAAATCCGAAACCTTTCGTTTTCCCAGTTTCTTTGTCACGAGGCATATTAAGATCCATTACTTCTCCGTATCTGCATGCACATTAGACATATCCAGGGGCCTGTTTGAGAGATGGACGTACTGGGAGAAGATAGTTATAACATCTCCTTCTGTAAGATCAAAATGTAGACCACCAACGAAGATGTAGGCCGAATCCTTGTATTCATCATGCCATGATGCCCCGCCAACGCCCAGCTCCAGCTCCAGCTGATTTATCTTATTGATCTCCTTTACGACACTGAAAATCGAAGATAAGTTGGTGTAATAATGCAGATTCAAATGAGAACCAACGCACTTCATGGCAATTGTTGAAACCTTGGAACAAAAACGCTTTCCCACGCAGTCCTTGCACAACTCGAAATTTTTTTTGGAACACCTTGCTCTACATCGAAAATGCCATCGTTCTCACTACCACCCATTAATGACAACCCAGATGGCAGCTGGGGACCCTCCTCATCGCATCCTCCTGATCAATTCAAATTTAAGGACATCCCTTACGCCCCATACTCAAAATCTGATAAACTTGGTCGGTTCGCTGATTGGAACGATCTTTCAACAGACAATCGTCAATCTGCTGTTGGCCTCCCGTCTACGCAAAATACGCGAGGCGGCCCTGGTGGGCGTAGAAGAGACGGAACGCAGGCATTCGGAAGTGGCACCGCAAGTGCCTTCGCCTATTTTCATGTCGAAGACGAATCGTCATTTTCACTTGTTGATAATAAAGCTGCTCCTGCTCGTAGAGGTGGAGGCTTCACTCGAGGAAGAGGAGGACCGAGAGGTGGATCTTCATATAATACAAGGGGTGGTTCTCGAGGAGGACGCGGCAACTTTAACCAGCGAGGAAATCAAAATCAGCGCGGTGGGAGAAGAGGTTGGAGAGATTGGGACAAGGTCCGTTTCTCTGCACTCTATGGCTTCCAATCTAACTGGCTGTCTAGACCAACCGCACCCGGGAGTCTTCAGTGGTCATCTCTCCACAATGGTCTATGCTTGAGGAAATTGAATTTCATCGACTCGCTAAGCTTAGGCTCGAGGTAGACGAACCTGACGAATTGTATGTCTATTATCAGTTCCGTCTCACACACGATTGTTCCTACCAATATTACAGGGATTCCTACGGCCGGCTATTCGCCTACGAGAAGTCTTATGATCGTATCACAACCAAGACGGAACGCCCCCTTCAGCTTGTGGATCGTATCAAATACAACACGACTACTTCGGACGATCCCGTAATCCAGGAGGTTAGTAGATTTACTCTTTTCCCACTCCTGTCGTTCAATGTCCTGCCAGCTCGTGAGTAAAAACGTCGCCAGGGTATATGCAACAGATGTCATTCTGAGCGTCCTTATGTGCGCTCCAAGATCTGTTTATCCATGGGATATTGTTATCGTCCGGGAAGGGAACAAGCTTTTCTTTGACAAGCGAGATGGCGGTCCATTCGATACTGTCACCGTCAACGAAAATGCAGCAGATCCTCCCCAGGATCCCACACCGCCCAACCCTAACAATCCTTCCGAAAAGACAGCTGTACCCGAGGTCCCCTCCATCAATTCTGCCACTTCGCTTTCCCTTGAAGCCACCTACATCAACCAAAATTTTGGATTCCAATCTGTCATCGAGACTGCCCCACCCCCTGCTGTTGATTTTTCCCACCCAAACCCTTTTTACGGCCCTGAAGAAACCGAACCCCTTGCATCATGTGGTTATCGCTACAGGCTCTTTGATCTCGGAATCACAGAAGACGAGGACATCAAAATCTGCATCCGGACGGAGGTTGACGCTTATACACCCGGGCAAGGGAATCCACGCGATGGGCAAGGTTTAATCACCATTCGTGCCCTCAATGAATTCGACCCACGATCTCAAGGTGCGGGGGGTGCACCCGATTGGCGCTCGAAACTGGATTCGCAACGTGGCGCTGTCGTCGCTACAGAGATGAAGAACAATAGTTGTAAACTCGCAAAATGGACAGTTCAAAGCGTCCTAGCAGGGGCTGAGCTGATGAAGATCGGGTATGCGGATCTTGGCTTCGATTCATGTTATCGACTAATTTCCCATTACAGGTATATTTCGCGCGCCAATCCCCGCGACAACACGCGACATGTCATCTTAAGCACCGCATCCATGCGTCCTACGGATTTCGCAGCACAGCTCAATGTCTCATTGGCTAATGGATGGGGAATTGTTCGAACAGTGACGGATATGTGCATGAAGATGCCTGAAGGCAAATATGTGTTGGTTAAAGACCCGAACAAGGTATGTCAACTGCGCTTGTCGAGAAAATATGTCTCACAAGCGAGCCATTTGTTGCGACTGAATTCTGACAAATCGTTAATTGTAGCCCGTGATCCGTCTCTACTCCGTTCCTTTAGCGGCATTCACAAATGATGACGAGGAGGCAGGCGAGGCATTTGAGGATGATGAATAGATACCTCACTTAGGACGTTTGACATATCATTGATACAGTCCCGATTGAATAGTGGGTGATCAGTACTCGATCAGATGTTGACCCCGATCGAAGAGATGGATCGCTGTCCAACGCCCTGTCATATTTTAATTTTGAGAACTTAACAATGTCTCTACAGCCCTTTCGACATTCGGGCTTGAAGGATAAGTGAGACACGAGAGCAAAAAACCAGGCATAGCTCACCTTCTTTGCAATGTGCCAACTACAACTTCACGTTGAACATCCGGAAACATGCTCGTCAATTGGGCTATTTCTGTCTCGGGGGGTACTCGCATTCCAGTGCCAACGCGTTCGGCTCGCCCCGTTAATTCATCGACCCATTCTCTGACAACAGATGGCGCTGGTTCACTGTTATTTGTATCGCCATCAGCTTCATCAGTACCACGAAGCCGAGAGGCAGTAGGTGGTGCTGTCCGTGCGGTAGTTATAACTTCTTCATTCTGGGCCGGGGGTGTACTATTCCGTGTTGACCTGAGGTCATCTGGAAGAGCACGATTCGAACGCCGAGGAGGTCGGAGGGATCCTATCGCAGGGAGGAGAAAGCGACTGCAAAAGTTCACTACGGAAGGCGATATACGATATGCTTTTAGGTTGGCTAAATCAGAACGGTATATCTGGCCCGTAAACAGGCCGATGAGGGCCACAGCTGCAGAGCTGGGCAAACGGCTTATAGCCATCTGTTCGACATAATTAGGGCGTGCATGTCGGTCGTCAAAAATCTACCACATACCTGGAATGCCAAAAGGTAAACAGGGCTCTTGTTGGTGAGAGGAACACCAAATATGCGAAAACTGTAAGTAGAGGGCACGATCCTAGAATACTGGTAAAGCATGGCGAAAACGAGTGCAGAGGGACCCATAGCGACGTGGTTCAGGCCAACGCGGTGAAACAACATTAATGATAGGAACTCCAACATGGTGGCCAGTAGAGTGGACACTATTGCAAAGGACTGTCATGGGTCAGGTCTTGCGAACACTATAACACTCTGCAACATGGCACTCACGGCAAACTTGACGCTCCCAAATTGGCGTTCAACTTGTAGTCCCGCTTGGTACAGAAGTAATTGTGCAATAAAAAGATCGCTTGAATTTGGAAATGCAAGGTGATGGACGGCCAGTCTCCAGTACTGAAAGAATCTAATTTAGGCTAGGTCATCCTCAGAGACATGACGATAGATATGACTCTACTTGGTGATGTCGCGACAAATGCGGGACCAGCTAGGAGAGGTATCAGAAGGATGAATGCTAATAAAGCCTTTGTGACTCACTTGCAGATGAAAGTAATGCTTCACGTCAAATAAACCCGCGAGTAATGAAGTTAGGCCGCTTCCGATCATGAGCCCTAGATATGTTGAGCGAACCTAAGAGGAACAAGACTTACTTAAGAACACACCTTTCGTGACCGAAGCATTTTCAAAGGACATGAGGACTGAGTACGGCCGCCTAGTACTTTGTACTATGTAATAGTATCAAGGTTTGAAGCAACCTGACAGACTCGTGACGTTGGCATGTGTGTGACATCCATTCTGATGAAGCGGCCCGGACTCTATCCTAACCTCTCCGTGACAATGTCGACATCACTATTTTCTGCCAGGGTTCAGGTTTTGGTCAACTGTCAACATTATCGTGGACTTACGACATTGGAATCGGGGATGCCTAAGTTGACATAGCCCCCCCTTCTAGACATCTTCGTACTGCATGGTCTGTTAAGTAGCCCTCGGGCAGCCTTTCAATGAGCAACAGATAGTTAACAGGAGGGGCTTCGACATACTCTCAGTCTCTTCGACAGTATATGGCACATCTGGTATTTTGCCCCTATCTATGCAATGCACAAAAGATCGATGCGACATGAATTCACACCAGACCCTTACGGACAACTTAAATGGCTAGGCAGAGTGTTTGTTGACAGAATACTCGCCCGGTGCAGGGCCTGGTACGTATCTTCGCAGTTCAAATAATCGAATGACACGACGTGGTACTCAACCGTTATCCTGAGCACTTTCTTTCATCTTCAGACAGAGGATCTACCCCTGGCACTAGAAAACCTCGGCTTTTGCCAATGAAGAGGCCCCTGAAATTTGGAAGCACATTACTTCCGCACGCTTGGGCTGTCCATCTCGTCTCACGAGCGTTGTCGTTCCCTTCCTGAGCTTAATCTTCTGCAACCAAAAGATCCTCCCTGACAATCTCAGAGCTAGAGTTATACCTTGACATATTTTGTCCCACTAAAATGCCGTGGCATACCTTTCTTGAATTCCTAATGACACATGTCTAGACTTATAAGGTTAGGTGCCCCGTTACCGTGTACGTCAAGTTCACGAGAGTATTTCCGTACATGGCCCTGCATATTGGTCATGTGGGTTGACATACCTCATCGGGCTTATCTCCACCCTCCTAGGCATTGCAGTGCCCGTCGATGCAATGGCTAGGAATGCGCTGCAGTGAGTGGGACGTAAACGCGTAAACGTCAACAATGCAAGGAACACCATCGTACCGTGGCTAGGATGTAATGATTCCTGTACACGGATGTCCTCGGCTAGACCCACGCTTTCATGCCGAGTTCTGACATTGGAGGAACAATGCGATAAGCATTGTGGTCGTCTCGCTTCGACCATGTCATTCTATCTCGTTGACCCTGGTGAGTTCCCAGCACGTCATGCAGTCGATTTTATTAGTAGCTTGGTTTGCCGCCCCATGGTCAGGACACCGCAGCAACCCAGCACATGGTCACTGACACACATAACTGTGGCCCCAGTGGAATGCTTCCAAATTCTAATTCGGCTGAAGGGTTCAATAGTGTTCTACCGGTTCTTGTGTTGCGCATGTAACATTTTGTTATCTCGTAATGGTAGACTGGCGCAAGCACATTTCCCGCTCGTTGTTACATGTTGCATATCGCCGTGCAGGGGTCATAGGCCCATCGGTCAACACAGCTGTCGTAACCCGATAGGTCAGTAGGTTAACGGATATATTCAAGGTGACAACATGTATCTCCATCTTGCCGTCTGAGAAAATTCGGAAGCGCAAGCCCCTTTGTAGGTACTTGTGTCTCACAGTACTTTTCCAGGCTTCCAGGCTTGGTGAACTGACTAATGCAAGCGCAAAAGTCCGTCAGCACTTTTACATGAGAGATTGTCTTCGGATAAGTCCAAGCCTTCTCGCGGAGCTCCGGTACGGTGACCTTTAAGTTGGCTCGTTTGGAGAGGGCCTCGTCAGGTGCACTGGCAAAGACCCTTCAATCACACAGCATAAGTCATAATAATTTTCATGAAACGCCGCAGCTCTAAGAAATTGAGGCCAGAATGCTCTACTGTTGGCAAATACCTTGGCGCTAAAGATGCCCAGATGCCTTGGCTCTCGAAGCACTAGTTTGGCCCCAATGCATCCCCATGACCGATTATCCGATCTCGAGAGTCGAAGTTAACCCCCTTTGGCACTACTATCTACGGCACATGTCTAACGAGTCGACACAACGGTACAGAACACAGCCTAGAGTGTCAAAAGGGCGTTTCTCTACCCCACTGACGTGAATTATGTTCCCAATAGCAGTGCATACACTGTACCTCGGGTCTGGTGATTCAAGTTATAAGCGACCATATACTACTTACGTTTCCACAAGCATTCCTCTATTGTTATAGTTCGTGACGGCTGAAACCCCATCCTAACTAGGGGCAACACGCACGGCTCACGCGTACGAGGGGGTACAGTCCAAGCCCCATAGTCATCCATTTTTTTGGGCTACCAAATTATCATTTTGCACCAAAAGTTGGCACCCATAACCCGCCTCAGGCATCTCCCGAGGGGTATGGATTAGGAGGGCTTCGACTGTAATCACTCAGGCTAGCAAATATCATTCCAAACGCCTACATATATCCTCGATCATATATAGGGAATGACATAACTTCGATCATCCAGCCTTATCAATCTAGTCGGATATGTGGCTCCGTATTAGCAACCAGGGTCTGTGACATATGGTGGTGGATGTGACACTGGCAAGATGTCATTATCTCATTGATTCAATTCAATTTCGAAGACTACATCTCTACTTTCAACCTTTGGACGTTACTATTGTAGATTGAGACGACACTCGACATGTCCGGATACCCGAATTGTTACAGGTGTCGAACTTCAAGCTGCAAGATCCGCACTTCGGTGCGGTAGAATGTACAATTGTGCAAGCTGTACTGCTGAGGGACACAGCGCTGTATTGCAGTTGCTTGCGATCAAACCGATACCACTGATTGTCGCCCTAGCATATGGAATTCAAATTCGAAGCCGAAAAGCTTTGCCGACTCTGGTTGTATGAGGTATTCATTGCTCATCTCACAGATGACTGAGCTCATTATCAGATATCGTTTCATCAGGTTACTACCAATCTTGCTGAAACACTCCTTTCTTACATTGTCACCTTTCTTTGTCAAGTTCATTATGGGAGATGGATCCGTAAATTCTACTTTTGCAACCTTCGCGATGATCTTACATCCCCAACTCCTGTTTCGTGCAACAAATTGGCAAATCTGGCAAATCTTATCCCGTGATTACTGCTGCTGCAGATCGGAGGAATTGCAGCAATGATCGGCAGGAAGACGTCAGTTACAGCGAACGACCTTCCTTAAGGATCGACTTAATATTTGATGCCGTAGCAGTGTTTCTCATGGGAGGAGGATTGTATTCGAATTCCGAGGGACGAGCAGATGGGCGCTCAATGTGGCATCCCCTCTTCCATTTCAGCATTACAACTTCTAGAAGGGCTCATTGGCGGTACGTATTCATACATGGGCGTCAGGCGCTAACACCCCCAAAGCCCAATGCGAATAAACACACATTTCGTATACGTGTCCCACGATCCTCTCGCAAACGTAATTCTGTCCGCCGCAGCAGCATTTGAGTGGTCCACGATACTATTCCCACCAACTGCGGCCCTTCCTGTGGCGGGGGAAGACAGCACAAGCGAGCAATGACGGCGCACCCGCAACTTCTTGCACCGGCTCTGTCCGATCTTGAGCCCCGACAGAAACGTTATCCGTGGTACTTTCCTCTAGTTCGGCCCGCGGACACAGACTCTGGAGTTTGGACTGTCTTTATAGGCTTTCACCTAAGCCCGGCTTGTGGCCAACCAGCTCGATGGTACTGACGATCGGGAGAGGCTATATCCATATGCATCCGCTTCGTCATCTAGACCCCCTGTGCGTTCCGCTCGGTCCCGGATTGTCAATTGAGAACTAGAGGCCCGAGTCGAAGAAGGCTCCTCCAGGCGTCTGCCGTCAAGCTTCTTCGAGCTTCTTCAGTCATCCATCCTTTTTGCGCCCCATCGCGTGCTCTCTGGCTTTTATTTCAGCATGTGGATTTTCCCCCGAAAAAAGGCGAGATGAAAAACAGGCCAAGCAATGGGAGAATTAAAATAGACTTTCGCCGCAACAACGTCCGAATGCCCAGCCTGCTGACTATCCCGTATATGCACAGGGCCACCCCAGCTACAGGGAAAAGCATCCGCGCGACTTATGTCCGCTGTACACGATGCAACGAACCTGCGGTGTATTTACCGAGCTTCCTCTGCTTCTGTGCCTGCTGGACGCTGGACGCTGTAGGTTCTGTGTGTGTGTTTTTACCGACCGTCGGCTACAGGCACGATGTCATACTTGTCATACATCTTTGTCCATTTATCCTTGGCTCAAATAATCGAGATATCTCAAGCGAAATGAAAGCCGGGGTTTTTCCCTGGTAGCTGCAAGGGCTATATACCCCATATTGCAAAGATCAAAGTCAAACAGCTCAGCTAGAGCAATATATCAGATACAGTTGGCGAGGGGCGGAGGTGCGTGTGGGGTGGGCTAGTATCAGGCCAGTCAGTTGTGAGCCCGAGGGCACGAGGAGAGAAAGGGGAGTTGCAAACGGGAATGAATGGCAGCAACGATATGGAGAATTCACGACGCGACGAACACCAGGTAGGCGGCGAAAAAAAACCAATGATACGGAAATTTCGGTCTTGGTATCACTTTCGGACACTTCGGTTTCTCTGCTTTCCAAACATACAACCATTGGTCCACATTCAGGGAGGGGAGATCTAGGCCCTCTCACGGTGAGCGTGCATGGCGACCCTTGCGCAAACACTGAACTCATGTGTTCTTTTTCTGGCTAATGACCGAAAACTCAGCACTTTTTCACTTTTACATTCCGCAGAGCCCCGGCCCCATTGTACATATTGGTCATGGTTTGTTTATTGCACGATGTTCGGAGAGGGTGGTGGGGTTTGTGACGGAGTTACACGCCAATTGTGTGTCCCTGCATTCTACTTATCCGTGCCTGTATTCCTTTCCATAGTGAGTAATCTATGACTGAATTGTGTATCCATTATGGACTTGTCCGCTTCTTCCATTGTCTTTCATATAGGCTGTTCCTTTCATTCAACATTCCATTATTCTCTTTCAAGCCCAAGTGTTTGTCCTCGCCCGGGCGCACGTATACAAGTACTTTTTTGGATGTTTGCTTCAGCATCCGACAATCGCAACCGACCGGGTTTACTGTGTGCCGGCTAGCTCGATGTCCATGAGAAAACGTGTTACGTATACATAAACACGGCGCGTCAAACAGTGGCGCCGAAATCGAGCTCCTTTTTTGGACGGGTTCTTCCTTGTGGCATCAGGGACACAATTTGTGAACACGTGGTCTGGACGGAGTAAAAATACGCACTCGGAGCAAGCTGCAAGCGAAAGTAGTTTTTTCCCCCCGTGCGTGTACATGCTACGCTTCTTGGGGGGTCTTTGTTCCAGCCGCCTATCTTTCACAGAGATTTCGTTTATGATAATTTTGCGCTAGTCCGTAAAGAGATCATCGACCCTCGATTCTTTACGCCAATTATTCTTTTCTTCCCTTCTTCTCCACACCCTTCTCGCCACTAAATGGTACCTTCGGCTGCGAAAACTGAACTTGCGCTAACCATTTGCATATACGATTTATGAAGCACCTGATGACTCGACTCCAGTATACACTCCGCACGATGGCACGACACGACACCTGTGTGTAGCCATATCCCGGGGGGATCGGGATATTTATATAACTGTAAAACCTTCCATTTCGTAGTAGTGTGTATCCAATGCAAGGCGATGTGTATGCACAATAGGCTTTTCCTCATGAAATCCTGAGTTTGTACTTAATCTCAGGCTATGGTTTCTAATGCAGGATCTCCCGAATAGCTTACAGTGAGCGCTAGCTTATTGTGCCACACTCCTGTACGTTGCAATGGTGGTCGCCACCGCCGCTTGATCACGGATCGCAGGCGAACAGTCGTCCGTCCGTTCGTGCATATACGTACTTTACCTTCTTTACAGCTGGTGCCATAAACCTACGAAGTGCTCGGATTCGGGTGGAGCCCCTGCTCTGAAACGGAAACGTTGATCCTCAAGACGTGTCATCGAGTTTCTGTCATCCAAGGGAATAGTAATTTTGACAAGTACACATTGATGTATGGATGTATCGTATCTAAGCAAGGGACATGACCACAGAGGCTAGACAGCAGACAGGCAAGGAGACAGACAGCGGTTACGGAGTATGGACTGAAGAGACGGACTTGTCATCGAAACGAGCGCCGGGGTAAGTATTTTGTGGATTTGGGAATGGATACGGGGTGACAGACCAAGAAAGCACATGGTCCTTGGTTAGAAAGCACCTCTTTTGCTGCATCTGTATAAGGAACGGTCACGACAGTTCCGCCATTTCCGAATCCAATAGCGGAAATTGACCAGGTGACCCACTCTACGGCGAGTCTACTTGTATGCCTATAACACTCCAAAGTAAGAGTTGTTGACAGAACGACGAGCACAGCAATACAAGGTTCCGAACCGCGGCTTGTTACGACGACAGGAGGTCAGAAACGTGGAAACGAGGTTATGTCGGTAATCCCATGGCTAAGTGTAATAACAGGTCAAGATGAGGTGAAACACAGTTTAGAAAATCTGGGGATGGGTAACGAAGTACGCCTTTTATGGAAGGCGGGTGGTTTAAATCGTTCAATGTTCCATATGCCACGTTTATCGCGGAGAGAACACGTTTGTCAGGCAGCGCGAGATGGGATGTGGTAATGGTGCACTGGATGGAATTTCCAGAGCATATTAATAACCCTCACAGATCCGGCAGCAAGGCAGAGAAAACGGGACTTGTTACGCACATGCCATCTCCAGAGAGAATATGGCTGTGCAAGAATTGCGAAGGAGTAAAGGTGCCGCCAGACGCCAATTGAAACGCGGAAGATAGCATAGGTGGGCATAGGTGGACATTGGTGGACCTAGGTTGTTCGGTCAAGAGGCGGTGGTGAAGACGAATGACTCGCGCTGGAGGCTGTATGAATAATTGCCAGGTGTCACTAATAACACAGAATGGCACAGGGACAACAGAATCGAACTCTTCCCCAGTTCTCAGCTGCTATTATTCCGCGGTAAAAAAGCCGGCAGTAGAATGAAAGACCGTAGCGTGTTTACAAACGGGAGAGGCCGCAAATCGGTTCAAGGGTTAACCAAAAGAGGAAGGTACAGATCAAGATATGAGTTAATTGAAGTGAGGTGTACACTCAACTCGGCTGGAAGTAAGACGTAAGATAAGAGAATACTGGATGGTATGTTTCTATGTCTCGGTATGTGTACGGTATGTGTACGGTATGTTTTCTTTTGAGATGTGCCAGTTGGGTTCATGGGACATAAGGTGACTATAAGTGAGGGACCCAGAGGAGCGGGAGTGTTTGTACATGTGTGGCTGCTGGTGGTCGTTTCATGTTGATGAGGAGTATGGAGTGGCTGGGGTCTCGGGGGCCGTGGATAGCCCCATTAAAGTGAGATTGGATCGAGATAGAGGTATTTCCTAATTTGGCAGCTGGGACAAGAGTTCAAAATCAGTCAAAACCCTTGTCCATTTGTAACCAGTCGCTCCTTTGACCTGCTCCCATGGATTCTCTCCAGTTCGACGCCTATACCGCCTACTCCTCCGACTCTTCTGCTCCCCGTACCCCCTCTCCTCAGGAAATCCATTTCACCCACCCACCCCATTACAAGCCCACCATTGATATCGAACCCCGCATCTATGGCGAGCATGGCACTGGCGACGCC
Organism: Tricholoma terreum; assembly: GCA_003316345.1. NCBI lineage: Eukaryota > Fungi > Basidiomycota > Agaricomycetes > Agaricales > Tricholomataceae > Tricholoma > Tricholoma terreum. Next base: position 19,860 of record QFEU01001096.1, on the reverse strand, counting down.
CACGACGATGGCATAGTCCCCATCGACAACCACTATTGGAACCCGTCTCCTAGCCACTTTGCTTTCAACCACTCTCGTGGTTCTCTCTTGCAGGAACTCTATGACCACCACGACATTCCAGAGCATCAGCATCAGCAGCAGCAGCAGCATACTCCGTCCTACTTGGAGCAGTCAGCGGAGCCCTCTTTACATGGTGCTGAGAACTGGTCTCCTCAGCCTTCCCAGCAGCAACTCCAGCACGATCACCATAGACGCCACCAGGACTATACTCTCATTCGACGTGCCACTTTCCCCTACGTCAGGCATGACCGTGATGAAGGCGTTCCAATCCAACAGTATCCTGCCTTCCTCCCCCAGCATCACCAGAACAACACCCTCCATTCGTTTCCTTCGCGTTCAGACCATATATATGGGGAACCAGTTCCCCTCACTGCAGATCCTACTTCTTCCTACCGCGGCGAATCTTTTGTTCCCTCCATGTCCGCTTCTCCCCATCAGTCTTACCGAGAGTTCGACGATGGTCCCTCTATCAAGCTTGAGGACAATCCTATCATGGTCCCCTCCCAAACCGCGTTTTACCGTGCTCCGTCCTCTTCTCCCTTGCACCACGGTATGACAATGTCCTACCTTTCCCCCCACACAGGTCTTCCGGTCCAGCATACCGATGACGCGGCATCCAAGGAGACTCAATATCTCCGTCGCCGGTGCTTCAACTGCCATACCACCGAACCACCTTCCTGGCGTCGGTCCACACTTAATCCCGGTAAAATCGTGTGTAATAAGTGTGGTCTCTACGAGCGCACTCATCTGCGCCCCCGTCCTCTGCGCTTCGACGAGCTCCGTGCAGGCAACAAAGCCCGCAAAGCCTCCAAGGGCACCATCAGCCCTAAAGCAGCCAAACTCGGCATCGTCAAGAAAGAACCCCGAGAATATGGTCTTGTCCGTCGCAGTTCCGTTTCTTCGTCGTCCTCTGTCCACTCTAGCAGTGGCGCGAGCGACTGGGACGATAATGGTGCGTCGGTCAAGACCGCCTTTACACCAGCCTCGTACTAAATTATCAATAATATATTAGTGTCTGTATACTCGGCCGGCTCTGCCCCTCCTACTTCTTTCAACTCTCCCAATGCAGGCACATTTCCTCTCTCCAGGGACTCGCAGTCCCCTCCTAGAGACCCGAACGCCATTCGCCTCCCACCTACACCGCTTTCCGATCTCAACTCACCGCTACAGCAACAACAACAGTTGTCTCAAGTGCTGCCGACACCGCATTCGCCACCCACACCGCGAAAAGCACATACCTCGCCATACTATACCACCACGACGCCCCCGAATTCGGCTGCACTTGCCCATAGCTCGCCGCTGCAGCAGCAGCAACAACAACAGGGGTACTACCGCTCGTCAGCCCTGAGTGAGGCTCCGGAAGCAGGATGGCGGACCTCACCACCGAGTACACCAGCCGGCTTACGGTTGTCTTCTTCGCCAAAGGACAATAATGCTCTTATTGGTGTGTCACCGGCGATGCAGAGCCCTATACCCGCTGCTGCGTGATAACTGTGTCATTGAGGGATGAAACGAATAAAGTATAAAAATCTATTTGCACATTCCAACTCAAACTTGGCGCTGTGCACGCTCGCGATACCACTTCTCCAGGCTGCCGAATGTCATTTACCCTTCTTCCCATGTGTTTGATATAACTATTTATCTCGCGCGGTTTGTATCATCCCTATACCAACACCCCGACCGAAGCAGCATGTATCACTTCTGGTTCCCCAACACCCCCTCCTGCCTCGCTTGACACATCTTGTATCTTCTTACTTACAATGACTTAAAAATCTGGCCACTCTGCCAACATCCTGTTGTTTTATTTTTTTTTGAACTTACTTTATTCCCATTCTTTCTTTTATGTTCGTTCATTCACTCGAACTCTCTTATTTATGAGGTTGCCAGGGGGGGAGGGGTTATCTATTTGTTTCGTCATCACCGTCCGCCTCTGCCGTTGTACTTCTTAGCTAGGCATACCCCCTTTCTTTTGATTTAGATGCATTACTACGTATACTGCGTATATACCACAGAATGAAACCTCCCAAATGACAAGTTTTCAAGGGTGATGTAAGACCTTAACTTGAGATAGTAACTTTAGCACTGTAACAAAAGTTAAGCATAACTTTGTAGCTTGGGAGACAGCTGAGGCTGTTCATACACAATGGAAGTTACACTACTGAGAATCAGGGGAAAGGGGGAGGAAAGAAGGGGAATGGTTTACTTCGAACTCGTCGGATTCGCAAGTGCGGTTCATACGTGCTTCCAAATACGCCGTTCTCCCACCGGGTTCGGGCCATGGGGATCGGAAGATAAGATGGGGGAAGCAAAGAACAAATGTCAATGGTGCGCATGGCTCGTTTACTGTAATAGGGATTGACGTCGAGACACGGACGGAGAGCCCAGCTATTTAAAAAAATGTTGACATGTGAAAAAGTCGACATGTATGTGCTTACAGGCCGTACATACGCATCGTGCTTGGGTTCGGAATTAAATTTAAAAATGCTGAAACGTTCGGGCTCGGGTTCAAAAGTGGGATGACTTACTGTAATGCAAGCTGCGCTGGTCGCTAGAGCTAGGGTAGAATTCTTTTTTTGGTCTCCTGCATATGAACAGCAGAAATTCGGTGACGTGTATGTAATACGTACACGGGGGAAAAAACTGCACCAAGTTCGTAAATGTGTCGTAAAAAATGCTGTCCGTGTGTTTTAATTATGAGCTGTCAAGTCAGTATATACAACATATGCCTGTGGGCAGCTTGTAAGCTACAAGTTGTACGTACGCTCGTTTGTTCATTCAATTATTTTATTTTGACCCCCCAATTTCCGATGGTACGTGGGTCTCGACTCTTGAAGTTCCGGTTACTGGAATAGAGGGCGTCTTCGGAAGTGTATAACGCAAGTGTCCGTATGTATATAGTAACTTAGTACGTTTTTAGTGGCGTCCCGTACTATGGACAAATGGGAATGCATGCACGTTTGAATTCAATTGATCGACTATAGGCTACTTTCACCATATAGAGAGATCAACGATGACGTTACTTCAACTTGGTGAAGTATGACCTCTACAGCTCTATAGCGCTCACTCGCCTTCATCGATAAGCCTTTCGTAAAACAATAGTAACCTTGGCCATACAGCTCACCTCACTGGCACCCACCATATGGCGAAAAAAAAAGCACGACTTCCACGGACACCTTACCTAAGGCGACTACGGCGCGAAAATCCCTTATCCCTCCATAACAAGTGCGTGTTCTATTCGCCTCGTTCCCGGTCGCGCCCCTTGCACTAATACTCCCGTACTATGGAAGTTCTAGAAAACACTCCGGAATTTGAACCCCCCCCGTCGTTTTCAGCGCCCACCCACTTCAGCATGTAATGTATTACTTACATAATGAAATTCCCCTCAGGGTATGTACACGCCATTGACTTGCATTGAGGCATGTGGCAATTCAAACGAGTACTATATAGTAACGAAAGAGACAGAAATCTGAATTGCTTTTTAAGCGAGAAAGACGAGAATGGGTAAGTGGTATACATCTGTATGTGTGCTTCTGTTGCCTCGTGGAGAGCGCCCCACCGGACGGATTTGTGGTCGACTTTTGCAAATAGACCCGAAGTGCTTGTATGTCCTTCCTCCCGATATTCAAATACTACTAGCAAATGGGCGAAAGGAATTGGAGAAATGGGGGTAGGTTTATCCAGATTGTGAATTGGAGTGACGTCTGCTCTCTATGGCAGCTGTAATTTTGACTCATAAATCCACTTGGATCCTGCCGCGTATTTGGCCTCGGTGTTGAATGGGGTTGACTTTGGAGTCTAGCTGTCCGCAAGGTGTAATTACGGTAGCCTTGCTTCAGCCAATCAGCGTGGACGATTTGGAATATATCTTGATTAGTTTTCACCACTGTGGTGAGGTAGCGCTAAAACGCCACCATGTTATTCTGGATCGTCAGCGTCGGTCTCGGCACCGGGAGTCTCCTGTGTGGCGCATACAGAATAAGAGATTAAACATCGTGACCGCACCTTGTACCTATCGCGGTCAAGGTCACTATACAAGCTTTGGTCACAAGCCGTCTGGATGAAACACGAAGAAGCAGTCCAGATCGAGCTCCACCAGCTAGCGAGTTGCAAGAGGCGGGGTAAGTTTGGGAAAACAGATTGCCTGCCGAGTGCAAAAGCCACGGCTCCATGGAACAGGTACAAACAACCTGAAGTCTCCTGTACTTGCTATTGCTTATCTCGGCCGACGACTCCGCGACCTCAGCTGGTGGCGATGTGCGATAGGGGAGCATGAAGACTGGATATGGGTACTATTGCCATCGGTCGCAAAAAAGCTACGAAACACTGCCGATCTGCACGGAAGAATTGGAAGGCGGAGGTAGAGTTCAAGGGCATAATTCGAGGGTTTCGAATTCGAAGCCGAAGACACGGAAGGGATACTATGAGCAAGCTACCGACATAGTAACATGCCGGCGCCATTTCAACGTCGTTATAGAACTCGCGCGCGAAGCTGATATTTTTCTCGGCGATCATGGGAAACTTATGGCGTCCCCATGTCCCCCGGAAGAACGAAGCCACGGCTTTCGAGTTATAGACGCACACGTACGCGCACTGGGGTGTGGGCAGAAATCGGTCGTTGGGGCCCGGAGGCGATCCAGGAATGGGTGACTGTGCCGACGACGGCCACGCTTCCAAACCCGTGGACGTGGCAGTGGGGATCGTCTGTTTTCGATAAGAACCTACGCTGAGTTTGCCTGCCTCGTTGTAGCTGATCTAGACCCGGAAGGACCAAGATACATGTCGATGACGTCTACTTACTCAGGTACTTTAATCGTAATTCCACTCACTGGAGCGCTAGCACTGAGCATCGCGCTCCACTCTAGTTGTTTTTCTTATGCTTATTGTGGTGCGTGATGCTCCCATCCTTGTCGTCTGATATTCGGAGGATTGAGATAGGAATACAGATTGCCCTACGGAGCTGTGATTAGACTCATCCGAGTCTGGCAGGTTGCAGGACCCTATCCTGATACGGTACTGTGGCACGGACCGCCACTTCCGGCGGCCCGTTGCACCATATCTCTTCAAAGTTCGTCCTCGGTGTGAATTTCATGTAGGAAAACGGCAGCCGCGTAATGTCATGTTTACCTTCTGCAAGTCTTCGACATGCTGACAACCCTAGACTGTGACTTTGTCCTCCAGGGTGGTTGAGGTACCGTGGAAGCGCTATGAAATGGTGGCGCCTGGACCACTGCATGTCCTGCGCTGTATGAACCTTAAATTTGAGCTGCATTCGTCCACGTTCAGGCATGTCCTGGAGGCCATTAATATTGCTGCTGCGGCGACCCGGAGTAGCAACTTCTAATGCGGTGGCCTTTCCCGCGGCGCTGGCGTCTACATCCTTTCTAGGAACCATGCCAAAGAAGTCTGGCTCTTACGAGAACAATTTGACTATGAGAAGTTGTTTTTGTTCTCCTGAGTCCCGCGAAGCCTCTGCTCGAGGAAGGACGGCAACACCCTTGTCCACGGGGCTTATTGGTAGGTCCCATGACAAGAAACTTATTGTGGCATATCTTAGGTTTTATTCAAGAGACAGGCTCACATGCCAACTTGAAAGCTTCCGTTTGTTCGAAACGCGGTCCGTACAGCATGCCCCCCCTCTCCATAACTAACCGTGATGATTATGGTATTATACGTCCCAGTCACCGGGATCCACCAACCGCTAACTACAAATTGATAATGCCAGTAAAAGCCTGTACATATTTGTGCTCCAAGATCTATCTAAAGACTGACGTTCCTGTGTGTTCAAGTAGCTATACTGCCTATCGATCCTGCCTAATCCTCTGTCGATCAAAAGCGGTGACGCAAAAGAAGTTCCTGTAAACGCAGTAGTCATATTGGAACCAGTATCTGCCTCCCTTCTTTGCACAGCATTCCATACCTTTCGATCGCGAATGATAGTTCCCTCTCAACTATCAGTATCTCCCGAGATCACCAGCCAGGCCCGATGTGCTCGTGAGTAAGAGCGAATACTAAACGGTGCCTGCGAAGTGTAAAGCCCAAAAAGGTCATTGCACACACGCCGATTATAGTGGAGCCATGTTCCTGTCACTTCTCAGGAAGGACCCTAACCGCCCAAACTCTCAACAACAGATCACGCCATCGAATACACGCCCCGCTGAAACAGGTAGGTCCCACTATGGTGTCCAGAGCCTATCCTTCGATGTGCTACTGTCTTCTAGCTCGAGAGGATTCTTCACAGCAGTGACGTACGCCATCGCAGTGTTATCTCCGTTCTCCAGATCGGCCGTAGATATCGCTTGCTCATAGTCATGGACCTTTTTTCGTATCCATACCCTCGATGCGAATGAAAAGCCCTTCGCTGCAAGTCTTGTACCCATCCACTGGGCCAAAGTGAGGCCTGGCACGAGGCCGATGACATCTTTGACGTCCCAAAAATCGCGGTGATGGGTGACGCGCCCTTGCTCGTTGAATGACAGGCGCGTCATTACGTGCAGTTGGAAGTGAAATGGGGAAGGGATGGATAAAGAGGTCCCCAAGACGGGTAGGGACGGAGAAGAGAGATAGCGTGTTTGTGAGACAGGAGAGCTGGCAGTAGATATGAGCGAGTCTGCAGTGTCGCCTGTTCTATGTCCATCGCGGTGGATCCCAGGAAGAAGCAACACGTTGAGGGTGTGCTCAATGATGGTTTTCCGATGTCCGTCTGAAGCGTACGTAGTGACAATGATCAGGGCTGGCAGTTCATTTTTTCTGTCGACCCTCTATCACTTACCAAAGCTTTCATTCTCGCAAATGTCTCCGATCTCCGTCCACACGCGCAGACCCCGGAAAAGCGGCCCTGCTTTCTGAAGGCTTTGAGGTAATCCCAACCCGAAAAGAGTGCAAAACATGGCGAGTGGTCTGGGAATGTCAACCATACTCAATTGCCGTGTCATCCGGTGAATATCCGCTATCACAGATCGCGAGGTTGCAGTAAGGATGGGATTTTCATAGCTTGAACCAGTATTCCCGTAAATATGTATTATTGAACCTCAGGAACAACAACTTACACTTTGGAAACGATACAATAAGTACATGAAAGGAGATACATGGTTGAAGGACTGACTGGCATTTGTTTCGTAAAATCGAGCCATCGCATCGAATGGGGCGACGCCGTCTCCGTAAACATACTCGCAGACGTCCAGGGCAGTCGTACGAACCGATATCAGGGACATGTCCGGTACGGCCGACGTACTTGACTGGATATGGGAGGATTTGGGTATCGTGGCCGGCATGATATTAGGCGTTGCCTCTACAGTACAATGTTGAAGTGGTCGACGAAGTTATGTGTCACATGTTCACCACGGATCATGCCAGCATACCAGTGCATAAATCTCCAGTGAATCTCTACTATCATCATCCTGTCCAGTGTCTTATCATTATGGTGTGTATATCTATCAGTGACGATTTTGTAGAACATCCGGCCCTGTTTGATCTTTCTCCATTCAAAATGGGGCGAGAACAAATTTTACAGGTCAGTTCATATCTCACTTCATGTAGCCTCGTGTTGCCCGCCATCAATATCACATACATTGTTTTCGTTGACCCTTGGATAAAATAGGGAAAGAACTCTAGGAGTACAACTCGAGTGGGTGTAGCTCGAAAGATAAGGATGTATCGAATCACCAACGCTAAGGTACGTTAAATGACCCCGAAATTAATCCGATGCACCCATCTCTGATTCTCAAGCTTTAACAGGTTTCAGGTTTGACGCGGCAAATAGTTGCCTGTTTTCCGAGGAGACTTTAACTCTTCCTCCAACCTACAGTAACGGTCCAGCTTCGGTAATATAATGCCCGGCGCACAATTCTGAACTTTGCAATTTGATTATCAAGAAAGGAGGTGAGTAAGAATATCCCCAGCGTGCTCCCGATGAAAATATATGAGGGGCATTAAGTGGATACATCAGGATATTTGTTTTGGTCAACCTTGACCAGCCGCGTAAACTCGTACCCACCTCGATCGTGATAAGGGACGTCGTTCTGCCACTGGCCATGGTGCCGGATGCTGGTCATCGTAATCGTTATATGGCAACTTCTCGTATACCCGTTCACGTGGTATTATTGAAAATTCGGTGACCCTCCCTCAATATACCTGGTGGTGTCGATGTCTAGTCAATATTCAGGTCCAAACATGGAGCTCCAATTTCGTTGAAGGGACTACATACTTCGCTGCAGCCCGTTTCATGATCAGCTCAGTCGCAAAATCAGATGACTTCGTCATTTGACGCAACAATGTCACGACCGCTTTTCCTGTGGAGAGCCCGCCAAAGTAGGTAAGTCCAGTAACCCAATCGACGTTCCAGCGTTCTTCCGAATGGATATACTGTACACTGATCCGACAATCTGAAATATAGCGAAGGGATGTATCGATACACAACTTATAAACGTGTGAACATGTCGACGTTTCAGCTATCCTCCCCATTCTTAATATCGTCGGGGAAACTACCTCCCGGCTGATTTTGATAATACATAGAAAAAGAGTTGCATGGCCCGCGCCCATCGGTCCAGTGCCTAGAGTCGGTAAATAGTTGTGCATCATGCCACATGGGTAGATACGCAATCAGTTAATGTCTCCTGAGTCTTAGGCTTGCAAAATTTTACTCATGGGCATATAGTAGTACGCACGCCCACTTTCAACACCAGGAGACACATTCTCTACTTTAGCTCGGGTCGGGATTGGTTCCGCATAGCGCATCTCCATTTCAAACAGGACCACCATTGCAAAATCGAGCGCAGTTGTCGACCCAAGAAGACCGCCGTTCGGTTTGCGCGTTAGTCAGTAGATGATCGATGATCCATGTGGCGGAGGCTATTTGTCCGTTCTGTGAGAATTATTTTCTGCAAGGAAGAATAATTCTTGCTAAAAAATAAAATAGCCTGTGCGCTACAATGCTTTCCGTCGTAGACGGACTGCTATATATATTTCAAGACAAATTCTCAAACGTCGTGGTAAAAGTGGGTTCCCTGCCTATTGAACATGGGACCGCTTGGGCGGCTTCAATGATATTACATACAACACGAGGAAACGCTCACACGTGACATTGACATGGCATGTGACACAGATCACTGATGTCATCGTCCTAAAATTTTCTTGGCTATAACTGTGCCAACGATGGTAAAGGGTTCACAGCTAACCCAGCTTAAATCTGCCCTTTCAAAAGCTGGCGTAACGGGAAATCAGCAACATGGGAAGAAAAGAAAACGTTCTGGTGTTGTCGAAAACGACAAGGACAAGAAATCGGCGAAACTCCACGAAATCCACCAAAGATTGAACCCTTTTGATCTAAAGGTTACAAAATTGAAACATGATATTGGAGGACGGAAGTTAAAAGGGACAACGGGGAAACCTGCGCAGAGTAAGCAGGCTGGGATTGAGCAAGTACGTTGTTGGCGTGATGGCAAAGGCTGTATTTAACTTTGTTCGTTTAGCGGAAGAAAACCCTTCTCAAGGAATTCCAGGAGAAAGATCGTGCTGGTGGGATCGTGGATCGGCGGTTTGGTGAAAATGATCCTTCGATGAGCTTGGAGGACCGCATGTTAGAGCGATTTACCAGAGAGCGACAAAGGGCGTCGAAAGGCGCTGCGTTCAATCTGGAAGATGAAGATGAATTAACGCATTATGGTCAGAGTTTATCCAAATTGGATGATTTTGATAATGTCGGTTTGGGTATGGATGACAATGACGAGGAAGAAAAAGGTATGAATCATCACAATAATCATTTTGCCCAATATAATGACTCTACCAGGGCAGATTGATGGAGATATTGTGAGGAAAACCCACTTTGGGGGCTTTGACGATGACGAAGACGACGAAAGCGAGGAGGTTGGGCAGACCGTTTATTCATGCGTCGTCCTTATATTAAGTCCCTTTCTCATAGCCCGCGAGGAAGAAGAGCAAAGCCGAAGTTATGTCAGAGGTTATTGCGAAAAGTAAAATGCATAAGGTTCATTTATTGCTACTCTCATTTCTTCCCTAACCTTCTCTTGCTCTGTAGGTTCTTAGGCAGTCGGAGAAGGAACAAGAAGAAAACCTTCGACATCAGTTGGATTTGGATTTCAGCTCGCTTCGCGACCTCATCTATGCTCCTGACCCATCCTCCACTGGTGCCAACTCTATACCTCTTGGTAAGGATTCGCACACGCAGCCAACTGCTCCCCAGCTCGCGCCTGAGCCCGAAGACGCGGATTACGATCAGCATGTTCGTGAGCTTGTCTACGAAAAGCGAGCCAAGCCAACGGACAGAACGAAAACGGAGGAGGAGCTGGCTTTGGAGGAGAAGGAGGTTTTGGAAAAGGCCGAACGTCGGCGTAGGAAGAGGATGCTAGGTTTAGATGAAAGCGAGAGTGAGGATGAGGGGACCTCGCGGCGGAAACGGAAGCGCGGTGGAGATGACCTGGACGATGATTTTGAAGGCACTGAGCTGAATGGACTTGGAGCTGGGCTTGGTGAGGGTGTTGTCAGGGTGGTTGCTGACGAAGAAGAAGAGGAAGGCGACGAGGACGGCGACTCCGAGGGCAGATCGAGCGAAGGGGAGGCTGAGGAAGAGTGGGGTGGTGTTGAATCTGGGGAAGGTTCGGAGGGGGAAGAAGGCGAACACCCAGCTCTTGTCCGGGCCACAGGACCTTCCAGATCGAAATCCCAAAGTCAAAATACGTCAAGCAAGGAGTTGCCCTTCACATTTCCATGCCCTTCGTCACATGAGGAGTTTTTGAAAATTGTTGAGGATGTTGAAGATAAGGATGTTTCTACAGTCGTACACCGTATACGCACACTGTATCACACAAGTCTAGCGCCGGAAAACAAGTTCAAGTTACAGGTGTGTGGCTTGTGCCATCGGTGTGATCTGAACTCATCTATTGTCTCCAGACGCTGACGACGGTTCTAATTGACCACATCCTCTACATCGCGTCGCCTCCTACCCCACAATACACACTCCTCTCCTCTCTTCTGCCTCACCTCAACTCCTTAACGCGAGCATATCCAGTCCAATCCGCGGGATCTTTCGTCGAGAAGTTGTCTCTGATGTATAAAAATCTGAAGCGTGGTCTTTCGCGAGGCGCATCGCATCCCGAAGCTAAAACATGGCCAGGGCTTCCTGAACTGTCATTGTTACGCCTCATTGGTTCAGTGTGGTCTACGAGTGACCTGAATCACGCGGTAGTCTCACCAACCCGTGTCCTGATGGGTGCATACCTCGGTCTATGTCGCGTGAGGTCGCTGGCTGACATCGCAAGTGGTCTTTTCCTGTGCACTTTGTTCCTTCGATTTGAATCACTTTCGAAACGATTCGTTCCCGAGGCGGTCAATTTCCTGGTCAATACTGTCTTACATCTAGCACCCCTCCACTATAAGGATATCACTTCACTTCCAGGATCATTTTCATCCCCGGATTTCCGTTCAGGACTATGTCAACCGTTAATGATTGATGTCAAGGACCCAAACGTGACTGGTGTTCGAAAGGCTAATTTAGTGACGCTGCTTGCTGCGGAAAAATCGGATGAACAAGCGAAGATAGACCTTCTTGGACTTTCGTTTGATCTTCTGGGAAGATATGCAGATATGTATAAAGGTCTCGACGGTTTCCTTGAGCTTTACGAACCTATATTGGACGTTCTTGGACACATAGACGACAAGCATGTCATTGATGGTTTACAAGTAGGTACACGTTGTCGTCCATTGCCATTGCAGATCTAACCTGCAGCATAGGCACGGATAACAGTTCTTACTGACACACTTGGGCGACTTCTGAAATTTTCGCGCCAAGGCCGGAAACCCCTCCTCTTGCAGGCACACAAGCCGATACCCATCCCTGCCTACATACCCAAATTTGAGACGAATTCGTCATCTTACTTGCGTCGACAAGATCCTGATCACGAGCGGAATGAGGCCGCCAAACTGCGCAACCAGTACAAGCAAGAAAGGAAGGGCGCGATTCGAGAACTTCGTAAAGATGCTAAATTCCTGGCTGGTGTGGAGCAGGAGAAGCAGAGAGAGAAGGATCGTTCTTATAACGAGCGCATGAAACGCGTCTTTGGATCTATTGAGAGTGAGAGAGCAGAAGAGAAAGCTAGGGAGAGAGAGAAGGCTAGGGAAAAGAGAAGGGCAGGAAGAAAGTAGTACTTTGTCCTAGAACCTGCAGCTGTTGAAGTTGTGAATTCATCAAGTTTGTAAGTGACTTACATAATAGTATTGCTCCCAATTCAATTGGAACACTTCATCGATCTATAGCTACTTCGTCAATGACTTCCGTTCCAGCACCAACTCCTCTTCCTCTTCCAGCCTTCCAGAACGGAACTGGTGACTACACCCGGGTGCCTGAACATTTCCTGGGTCATCTACGTTCTGTGGTTTCGGATGTTCTGAGTGGTGGGCCTTCGACGCGACTTTGTCTTGGAAAGAAGTCAGACTGGGTGATATTTTTCGTTGCCCTGTCGGACAGCTTCATGTTTCTGCCCTTGCCTGAACCGAAACACTCCTGGTCCAGTTGGGGACAAAAGATCGCATTGATCGAAAGAACGTTAGAGGCCGTGGACAGGGCGTTTGTTCTGATGGACGGCATCTTTCTTGACCCAGAACATCTTTTGGACAAGATATTGACAAGATTGTTGGACCTCTGTAGTGTTTTTGAGGTGTGGGCAAACGACGAAGTCGCCGACGCGACAGATCCTTTCACTCCCCGTTCCATGAAAGACAGAACCTACAAGGTGTATTCGGGGATCGTTCGGCGTCTGGGTGATAGTGTCGCGACCAAGGCGGCCGTTGACAAACCAATGTGGAGCTACCTACTGACCTTCGTCGAAAAATGCCTGCAACTTGTTCTTGGTGAGTACGTCCAACTATATCACTCTGTTGGTCAACTTTGATCCCGCATAATCCGCAGATCTCGTATCTCGTCCACCCATGACACCCATGACGATCGTGATGTCCGACAAACCGCGTGTCCGAGACGTAGTCCAAGTGCGTCGTACACATTCATGGTTTATACAATGTTCTTCAATCCAATTGTGAAGGATCCCGAGCCATTCAATATTGTAGTCGGAACATCGTCACAGCTTGATACACTTGTTGTCCTTGCACTCGAATTGATGAGTCAAGCCGTTTGTTCTTCAACTCTTTCGCAGGGGTTTCTTTCAGCTTTGATACGAAAAGTGTCCGAGACTGCGCGGCTTGTATTTGATCATTGCTCTTCCCCGGCTTGTTATGCTACCTCCGATGAACGGCTGATCCTCCTGACGAGAGTCGTTGCTGCTGTGGCTCCGCTCAACCATCTGCACGCAGATTTCTCTGGTCCCCTAATGGGTCTGCCCTATCGTCTTTTACGATTCCAGTTAGACACAAAATCTAGTTCGAACAACACTTCCGTCGATTTTTCGGCTTTGGCAGGAGACATGGTCATTCCAGCTATGAAGGCCGATGTCTACGCAGCTGTAGAGATGCTCCGGATCGAGAATCGGGGAGATGCAAGACAGGATATGCCCGTATGTCCTTTTCTGCGCAGAATGCTTGCCGTCTGCAAACTCAGGTCTACCTTAAGGCTCTTGTGATGTCTTTCATCCGTAGCAACATACCATTCGTCGATGCCGGACTTCTGCAAGCGATACGAGACGTCGTATCGACCGTCGATCTTGGTAGTCCTGATATTATTGCTCAGCTGGAAGAACGACAGTGTAATCTCTTGGCACGTAATAATTCAATTGACACGGTCACCAACCAATCGGAACCCTTGGGTGCTCTATGGAGGCAACAGATTCGCTCTCTTGTGGAAGAAATGACCGCTCCTGATCAGTTTATATGGACGGATGATGACGAGAATTCAACCGATCATCATTTCTCTCAGCATGCCTTGCTCAAAGTTTCGGGCCGGTTTGAGATGTCAGTGGGCCATTCTCCAGGAAATCAGCTACTAAAAGTGTATCGTAGGCCCCTTTCTGACGCTTCAAGTACCGCTAGGATGTCGCTAGCAGAAAGATTGGGTGAACTTACTTGCTTGGTCGTTCATTGCCGTCAGCCTCTGTGTTCGGGCGCGGAAAATGAGTACATTGCCACAATCTCTCCTTGCCTTACCGTTATCTCCCGTCTTTTGGATGGTCCAGAGGGTGAGGTGACTAACGATGTACGTCGGCGAGTGTTTGCTGGATTCACTCGCGTCATAAAGCACCATCCTCGGAACCAAACTTTTGGGGAATTGGAGGGCGTCACCAACATAATAGATTGTGGTCTTGTAGACAAAGATAGGAGTGTCAGGCTTGCAGCAGGGTAAGCGTGTGTTACACTGCACTGGTTTACCTTTTCTAATCCATAAATAGTAAAACACTGGGAGCACTGGTGGAACTCCTGGGTAAGATGGAGCGAGAAGTCGAATCCATTTTTGATGCCCTTTACAATCATCTTGATGTTGAAACACTGCCGTTGAGAGAGACCCTCCTCATTTCTGTTGGTTCGATGGGAAGGTAGGTGTTTTATTTTCCAGCCATCGGTTGTTGGTTAGAACTTCTGTAGGACGACAAACGAGGAAGTCTTAGGCCAGGGGCTGTGCCTTCTCATCTCTCAGCTGGGAAAACAAAACCCCGTGTTGAAAGGTTGTGCTTACATGCAGGTTAGGACGAGAATTCCTACATGATGACACGAGTATTCCCTAACTCGATACTTGCAGCTCCTTGACGTGATCAAGTTTCACGACAAGTCCCCCTACACCCTTATCAGGCCTTATTTGGATAAAATTGCTCCTTTCCTTGTCTCTCGCATGTGCACTCAGCCTGAGTTACTGCAGGAAACTTGTCGACTTATATCGATCTCTCCAGCTGAATTTGTTACCATCAACCTGCGTCGCACACTTCCTCATGTGTTTGGTAATTGTGAACTGAAAGTATTGGAAATGATCGCCAGAGACCTTTCAAAGATACCTTCCACATTGTTTCTTGAATTCTCCCCCGACATCCTTGCACATATCTTCCGGATGGAAACAAGTCAAACGAATAAAGCACTTGCCTTTGTCGCGAAAGTTTTGTCCGATGCTGCAGACCATGAATCTATCAACATGGCGACTGTAGTGAAAAGCAGTGGCTTACCATTGCTCGCTGCATTGGTCGTTGGCATGGGCGATGAAGGAGCAAAAGCGGAAACGGTTAGAATCCCATCCTTCACGTATATGTATAACCCGGTTGCAATCTAATTTTGGGCATAGGCTGTTGCAGCGTTGAAGAAAGTCCACCGATGCGTGGCACCAGTCCCCAAAGGACGTGTCCCCCTGGAGTTAGACCTTGGGGCTTACCTCAAAGACCATATGCTGGGCCTAATAACCCACATCAGTGAGATGGTGCAGGAAATTCCCCGCAAGTATTCGGTCAAGGCGAAGTGTGGCATCTTGCGTAGTTTGGGCGCACTCGTCAGACATATTGGCCCTACCATCAGCAATATTGCTCCTCAGGTATGTCTAGCATCCGTTTCTGTTATATTTTTGATCCCAATTTTCAATACCATTTGCAGTTCATGGCTACGTTCCAAACAGCGGTGAACATCCCCGAATTGTCTGAAGCAGCCCTCGAGAGCTGGTATGTGTTTTTAACCATACTAGGCCCCAGTGAAATAGGACCGCACATTGGACCGACAAGCGCAGCTTTTGTCTCTTCGTGGCCTTCTCTGTCGTCGGCTGCACGCACATTAGTTCTGCGATCTCTGGAATATATCGTGATGGAAGTCGGTAGTGAACTAGGCGGCCATCTCGATGACGTAGTTGACTTGTCGACCGTCACTGCACTCCATCATATCCATCAACGGTTGAAAGAGCTGCGAAATGCTTGGACACCGAAAGACCATTTGCAACGAATCCTGGACCGCTCCTCAAGTGTCAACCTGTCCGTGGCCATTCTATCACTGGGCGAATTGAAAACCTTCATGTTGGCTGAGGGGGAATTCATCCGCAAACTTGCGTCGGGTGACGTGTTCGATCCAATGGTTGGTCAAATCGTGGCCACCTTGCTTTCTGCTGCGTGCCGTGACGGGGAGGGAACCGAGCCTCTGCGCCTGCTCGCATTTGAATGCATGGGCGTCCTTGGAGCAGTAGATCCGGATCGATGCGAAATCAAGCTCAGCGATCCGAGGATGGTCGTGCTCAGTAATTTTATCGACGAAGGAGAAGCAGTGTTATTTGCATTACATCTCATCCGTGATCTTCTCGTCGGTGCATTCAGGTCGACAAGTGACCTGAAATACCAAAGTTATCTGGCCTATTCTATCCAAGAGCTATTGCGATTCTGTCAGTTCACGCCTGCTCTTGTTGCGGCCGGAAACGGAGGTTCCCTTCCTATCCGAGTACGGAACCGGTGGAATAGTTTACCTAAACATGTGTTGGAAACAGTCACCCCCTTGCTGGAAGGTCGATTCACACTTAATCCAATCAACACGCCTGACCTTCAGCATCCTATCTATCCTAGTCAATCTACGTACCGAGAATGGATTCAGCTGTGGACTGTCTTCCTAATCACGAAGGCCGCCGGACGAACAGCGCAGAAGCTCTTCAGTGTGTTTCGTTTCGCAGTGCGAAACAAGGATGTTGCTGTGGCTCACCATATTCTCCCCCACCTTGTCCTCAATATCTTGATATCTGGTGATGAAGAAGCTTCGCAGGGTATCCGTCTTGAAATTCTGGCTGTTCTGGAGGATCAAGTTGATACCGAGTCTGGCTCTACGGCTGATAAGAAGTTGCTCAGCGCTCAGGTGTGTAATCATCACAGGAGCCACAAACCACAACTGAGTCGTTTTTCCCTAGGTCGTATTCATGCTGCTGGATCACCTCAACAAGTGGGTTCGAATTGTACGCCAAGATGTCAGCACCAAGAAAGTGGACAACAAAAGATCACGGGCGAATCAAATCGATAGTCCGTTAGAGGAGCAACTCCTACGGCTTGATTCAATACTGTCAAGCATCGATCAAAACCTCATGGCTAGGGCCGCTCTTCAATGTAGAGCATATGCGCGAGCCCTGATGAACTTTGAGAGGCAGATAGTGACCCTTCGAGAGCGATCCCCCCAAAACCAGGATCTGCCTGGGTACTATGAGCGACTCCATGAAATATATTCACATCTAGACGAGCCAGATGGAATGGAAGGAGTTTCGCCCTTGATCCTTTCACCTTCTTTGGAGCACCAGATACGCCAACATGAAAGCACTGGCCGCTGGACCTCCGCACAAAGTTGCTGGGAGGTACGACTCCAACAGTCCCCTGATAATGTTGACTTTCACATAGGCCTCCTACGCTGTTTACGCAACCTGGGGCACTACGGTAAGCCCAAACCAAAGCAGTTACTTCCAATGTACGTTTACATCGTCACAGACACTCTGCGCACTCATGTGAGAGGTGTTCTGACTCGAAATCCGGACTGGGAGTCTGCTTTGGCTGGCTTTCACGCCGAAAGTGCGTGGATGGTGGGTGCCTGGGATGATGTACAGAGTATAGTGCAACATACGAAAGTCCAGACTTCACCAATTGTCATTGCTCGTCTTTTGCTTGCCATGCGGTCCGGGGATCAAACCAAGATAACCCAATCACTTTCTCTTGCTCGCACGGTTCTGGGCGCCCCCATTACAGCTGCTGGAGGGAAAGGTTACCGCAGGTCTTACGACGCTGTGTTGGATCTGCACGTTACACACGAGTTGGAAATGATACACCGCACGATCACTGCCCTTCCTACCGATTCTCAGGGGAGTAGTCAGCAACGGCGACACGTCCTGGCACGGCTGTCCCGCACTCTCTCGGCACGTGTAGACTCTACACTTCCTACCTTCCGTACGCGCGAGCCTATCCTCAGTATGCGCAGAAGTGCCTTCGCCATGTCGTAAGTTTCCGCATGTCCTCTTCCCAGTCACTGCTAAGGGTTTCAGTCCGGTACCCCGTCGTACCCTTGCTGGAGAACTTGGTCGATCCTGGCTCGCCAGTGCCAAGATTGCTAGAAAAGCAGGACAATGGCAAACAGCGTACAGCGCGATGCTTCAAGCGCAACAGAACAAGGCCCGCTTTACCTTCATGGAGAGTGCAAAGCTCGTAAAAGTAATGGGCGAACCACTGAGAGCGATTCAAGAATTGGAAAATTCCATGCGGTCCCTTGGCCTGCTGGATGACAACATACTTGACCTGACTGGTGATGACGAGGAAACGCATCAAACAAAGGCCAAGGTTCATCACCAACTTTGTTTTGTTTCTATGTCCTATCTGATCTAGGGTCAGGCGCAAGTCCTTCGTGCTCGCTGGATGAACGAATCGGACAGGTTCGAAGTGAATTCGATCTACAGAACTTTCCAAAATGCAACAGAACTACAACCCAAGTAATTCCCCGCTCTCCTTTTCCTGTGTGTTACTAACGATGCTTTATAGTTGGGAAAGTGCTCATTTCTATCTTGGTCAGTTTCAAGATGAGTGCTTCAAGGCTTTGTCTCATGCTGATCAAATCTCTCGGCTCGTTGTCGTCCTTTTTGTCTGAGGAATACTGGGCTAAGTATGTGTTCTTTTAGGGGAACGAGGATGAACTTGAATACGGTGCGATCCTTTTCCAAGGCGATTCGATTCGGATCGAAGTATATATATCAAACTGTACCTCGCCTACTCACCATCTGGCTGGACATGGGAGAAAACAAACACACTGCGGGCCACGATGTGTTTAAAAAACTAAATGATGTTGTATCCAAGGCTATCAGAGAAGCTCCTGTTTACAAGGTGAATTTATTGTTAAGAGCGTTGGATCTTGCTCACTATCTATCAGTGGTACACCGCCTTCCCTCAGATTGTGTCTCGTGTGGGCCACGATAATCCAGAAGTTTATAAGCATCTTTCAAAATTGATTACGAGGGTTCTAGAAGAGTATCCAAGCCAGGCCCTTTGGCTATTCACGTCCGTTATGAAGTCCACAAAACCAAATCGAGAGCAGCGTGGAAGGCTGATATTGGATAAACTTCGTGTTGGTGTACTCGCTGACTCTGAAAGACCCGTCTGATATTTTACTGCCAGAACGAACCCCACAATGCACGAACCCAGGTTCCTATCCTTATTTCCCAATGTCTCGCTATGACCAACGAACTGCTCGCTCTCTGTGATCAACCTATTGATGATGAGAAGAAGGCATTAAGCATGTCAAAGGACTTTCGAAGACTCGCGGCGCTTGGCCGGTCATCATTGATTATACCCCTGCAAGAGTCCCTCACTGCTAGCCTTCCACCAACATCATCATTGGAGTCTGCTCATCAACCATTCCCCGCAGGTGCCCCCACATTCGAAGGTGCAAATATTCTAGATTCTATTGAGAAGACATAATTGACGGCTGACATAGAGTTTGCGGACGAGATTGAGATCATGCGCTCACTAGCCAAACCTCGGAAGATTACGATACGCGGTAGTAATGGGCAGATCTACATGTTTCTTGGCAAGCCGAAGGATGATTTACGGAAGGACGCTCGCCTTATGGACTTGAATGCCATCATAAATAAGCTCTTGAAAGCCAATTCCGAGTCCCGTCGACGACAGCTACGTAAGTCTTCTGCGTGGTCTAACACCCAACATGATTCTGAATTTCACTAGATATCCGAACATATGGAATTGTGACGCTAAATGAAGAGTGCGGGTTCATCCAATGGGTTCCAAATACCATACCCATCCGGCCCGTTCTTGTCAAAGGGTACGAAGCTAGAAGAATCCGAAGCTGGGTATATTCTATCTTTATTACATGGCTACTGCTCCCTGATACGTTGTCAAGACCAGTGAGATGAACGAA